>VZZY01005244.1:23385-61069 GCA_013400335.1 Eurystomus gularis | reverse complement strand
CTCTGTGTCTGTGAGACACCAGTGTCCAGGGTGCTTCATCCTCAGCGGTTGCTGGAACTTGGTTCTGGAGCCACCTGTCAATCTCTACCTCTGCTCCTCTAATGCTGTGCAGCCTGGTTACTGTTGCGTGTAAGTCAGCCACCTGACATAACAGGTCTTCCACCTGTGTACACCTTGTGCAGGTGCTTAGCTTTTCCCCAGGGGAGGGGTTTGGGCAGTTGCTGCAGCCTACTGCCTGTTACTTGCAGCCTACTTCCTTTGTTACCAGTTCTGTCTGGGTGGATACATCAGACATCACTGGAACTTTCACTGAAGAAGCAGTGGTTTTGGGTACTCCTGAGGCGAGTACCCACCATTTTGGTAGAGCCAAATTAGCTGCTGTCGGGGCTTCTCCTCAGCATGCCTTGCACATGCCCTGCTCGCACTTAGAGCGAGTTGCCCTCTGCTTCGCTTTTTGCCGACTGAGTGTCACTTCTGGTTTCTCCGCGTTTAAATCACCCGCGGTTTTCCTGGCAACGCCTTCAGCCACATCACCCTCGTAGCCTTGCCTACGGGACAGCTGGCACATCTCACCACTCTGCCTCAGGTTCCCTGGCTCTGAGAACCCCCTGACTGCCTTAATCTAGCACTTCGCTACAGAACTTACCACTGATGTTGCCGCTGCTTCACTCTTTGCAACTGCTTTACTCTTTGCTGACCAAAGCCAGCTTCAAACTTGTCTTTTTTATGTGGAAGGATGGTTAATGTCCCCCACATTAAACTTCCTCGTGATGTGGTGTAACTAGAAATAAAGGTAAGTCATGAAAGTGTGATGCTCATACACTGTTAGCAAGTAGAGTGTACACCAGATGTCTTGTGTATTATTTAATCTTTCATGCTGTACTGTGTTCAGGTGATTGTGCTGAATAGGTATGCAAGCATATATGCTACAGGACTGTTCTGTTTGTTTGGGTTTTTTTTTCAGGATCTAAGAACATGAACCAGATTACAACAAATGGGGAAAATGAAGGAACTACCAAAATTATGGCACCTTCCCCGGTGAAAAGGTATGTAGACCAGCAGTTCCCTTCCAGCTTTTAAGAGATCGTGTATTGCATTGGATAGAGGAACACATTTAATAATCATTAGTAACAATTTATTCTGCCCTTAAGTTCAGAAGCGTCTGATCTTCTGCTGACAAATATCAGAGGGTGTTGCCCAGTAATTCATTTTAGCAAATCCTAATCTTCTGATGAACCTTTCACCACAACCTGAAACAGGGATTCCAGATGACACAGAATTTGGAAACCCACAAACTGGGAGAAGCTAATGGGAAAGCAAACAGTTACAGTTTTAAATATGAAAAATTACCCAAGGGCCACTGCTCAGGGTATTCCTGTGAAGTCCTATGTCTCTTTTCCCTGGGAGCTGTGGGGTGGCTGCTGGCAGGGCCCTCAGGACGTGGGTCTTCCGCCTCTGCACAGGGCAAGTTCTACTTGGGATACATGGGTAGGGAAGCGCTGGGCATGGCCTCTTTTCCAGTGATGCTGTTAATCTTGCTGTCTATCACCTGTTAAATCCAGAACAAAATTCATGAGTGTTTGTGCCTGGTCATTAGGAGCAGTGAATTGCCAGGGCTCCTCTGGGCTTGCGTGATCTGCTGTGTTTAATTATCAGTGCTGAAGTGCACATCCCTAGTTATTAGACATATTTGAAAGAAAGAGATGAAGCTCAGATTCAAAAATGGATTTGTATCCCTACCCTTAATTGTAGGTGGAATTTGGGTGCCTAAATCAAAAAAGAGTGACAAAACGAGTCAAAACCTCAGCACCTAACTTTGTTGCTTAGTTCCCTGAATGTCTGTCTCTGTGTGCCCAGTAACCTTGAAAGGTTTTTTTTTGAGATGAGTAACTCTGGCCTTATCTCTCCATTGAAGCTGTGGGCTTCACATGCTAGACTGACTCACTTCTGAAGAAGATTCTAAAACATTTACTGCAAATACTTGGTTGACAGTGGTTTCTGTTGCCCAATATTTAGCAAGTTTGCTCAAAAAAAGAAGAGCTGAGTTTAATTGCTTTCTAAATTTGAGGGCAATTGAATCCAATATTCTAACCCTTGCAAAATAATACTGATCATGGGTTAAAAGAAAATTTATGATTTTGCCACTTGGTCATGCTGAAACTAGGCCATTGAGCAGAAAACAATACAAAGGTGTATAAATACCTGCAGGGAGGGTGCAGAGAGGACAGAGCCCAGCTCTTTTCAGTGGTGCCCAGTGACAGGAGCAAAGGCGATGGGCACACGCTGAAACACAGGAGGTTCCTCCCAGACATCAGGAAACACTTTGTCACTGTGAGGGTGATTGAGCACTGGACCGGGTTGCGCACAGAGGTGGTGCAGTCTCCATCCTCAGAGATAATTCAACAGCTGTCTCCAAATTCTGTGTATAAATTTTTAGCAATGAACTGTTAAAAAGAAATGGATAGTCGGGTTGTAGAACAAGAACCAAAATAAGACGCTTTCAGAATGGCAGCTTCAGGGTCCCTGAGTTTAGTTTCTACCTTGGCAGTTCAAAAGCAGTTCACAGGCAGATATTCACTGAGTTGTGCTTTTAAATAGTATTAGTCACTTCCAGCAGAAAAGCGTTGGAAGTTGTTTTTCTTGCATGTTTTCTGTTTAGATATTGATTTGTTTTTCTCTGTCTGTACGTGTAAAACACCCTTCAGGTCTGCCGGGGTTAGTGTGCATGACAGGTAGCACAGATGCTTTGTGAAACATTTACGTTTTGGTAGTTTACTCCTATGTTATTCTCACATTAACTGTCAGTCAGGCTTGCAAAGCATCCTTCAACAGCTCTTACAAGCTGAGTTTCTGTAGTTCACCATCTCATTCACTGCTGAGATACATAGTTTGTTATTTCTGTGTAAGTGGTATAAATTCAAGGTAAGCCATTAAAACCCCCAACAGTGGTAATCTCACATGAAATTCAGGTTCTAACCTTTTCAAATGCTTTGAATGAACTCGATTCCTTTTGCAGCTGCAATTCTGGATATACTAGTACCTGAAGAGCTGCCATGCTGTAGCTCTCTAGCTGTAAATTGTGTGTCTCTTCTGAATGACCTAGGAGTCTAATGCAGTGAATTCACCCCCCAGGATCATTTTTCTCGCCTCTCTCTAAGTTTTGAGACCACTATTCAAATGTCTTTAAGCCCAAGAATAGTTTATGCTGTGCAAAACCAATTGCTTTTTGCAATATAGGACTCAAACTTACTTACCTGAGTTACTTGGTTAGGCTGTAGTAAGCACATATTTTTAAGCCTGGGAATAGATTGTATGCACATATGAGTCAATAATTAATGTACACGGTATGAAGAGAATGATTTACCTGATAAAGTGTAATTTAATTTATTTTCTGCTGACTTAACTGTAGCTTTGTCTTTTGTTCAGTATGTGAGAATTAAATGATTAACTCAGTGACCTGTAGTAACCGAAGGATGAGGTTAAAGTGGATTAGTGAGTTAAGTAGCCACAATTCCTTCATAAAGCCAAGTCTGTCACCTCCTGCCCTGGTCAAAGAACTCTGGCTTATGTTCTCCTCTCTGGAAGCATCTGTAAAGCCTTTTTTTTTTTTTTTATGTTGTTGCTGCTGAAGTTGCGCTTTGGAAATATACATTGTATTAATGCTTGTAGAGGGTTGCTGTCAGGAATACTTCTTGAAGAGCTTAGGGAAATCAATGTGGCTATCTAGTTCTGCATCAGGTGAGCTGCTTGTTCATATAGAAAGCAAGCTCTAGGGATGGTGGTGCATGAAAGGCATGACCAGCCATTGGTGATAAGATGGGTGCAAAAAGCATACTTCAGCTGGAAGCCACCTTCTAGCTCTTGGAGTGGTAGTAAGCAGGCCATCTAGAAACATTAATGGCTTGGAAGTTATAAAATGTGGTGCTGTGAGAATAGTAGAAATAAAGGAAGAATGGGAGCATCCTGCTGTTTTTCCCTCATCTCCCATAGGTAGAATGAGAGACTGGTTACAAACACTGATATGTTTCTTAAGCCACTTGACTATCTTGACTGCCCTGGTACTTTACCTTGCAGCAGTCAGTGAAGACAGCTCTTTGAAACTGTCAGATCCGTGATTAGTGTCTAGCAAAAAGAAAACCTAAAGAGTTACTGGGAGAGGAATGAGAAGAATATGCTATTCTATGAACTGTGGTGTGCCATGTTTTGAGTAGTTATCACCTCTGCCTGGTAGAGAAGTATGATAATGATAATCAGAGGTATGTGGTGACTTCTATACTGGGAGAGATTAAATAGTCTGTGATTTTTTCATTTGGAAAAGAGTTCAGATGGTTGTTAAAATGTATTAAAAAAAACCTGGGGGTGGCATCTTTGATCAGGGAACCATCACTCATTGGGCTTTTTTTTTCTTTCTACAAGCACAGAGCTACTGAGGAACATAGGATGGAAGTTTTTTAACCGGTTGGAGGTTTTGAAATAAAGTGAAATAATTGTTTGTGCAATAGTTAAATACTGGAGCATGCTGCTACCAGACACTTTTTATGCAAAAAAAAAAGTTCAAGAGGTGTTTCAGTAAATCCCTGGAAGAAAGTTCCACCAAGAGCTCTGTAGAATAAAAAGTAGATAAAGCCTCTGGTTAAATCATCTGTTAAGTGCATATTGTCGAAGACTGTGAGAGCATGTTGTATATTTTTGGCCTAAGCATCTGTTCTTGTTTATTCTGAGACAAGACTGACCTTTTATCTGACTCAGTGCTGCCATAATTATGAGCTTGTAGAGCTCATTTTCAGTTCTTTTTGTTGTTGTTGTTTTTTCTTTTTTTCCTTCCGATCTCTATTTCTAGGAAAGATTCTTCAACATAGCGGCTGTTTGCCCTCTTTCACGTAGTAGGCAAATAGCTGTATGCCAGGGTGGGTGTCTGTAGTGACTGTATGCCTTTAAGATTCATTTTTAAGAGGTCGGGGGAGAGAACACATAATCTGTGCACTGTAGGTTTAAAAAATGTATGTACGTCTGTACTTTTATTTAGCTTTAAGAAGATGAAAAATGAAAACAGTCCAGAAACCCAAAGAAGTAAAACAAGCGCACCGTGGGAGGAAAATGGCCCACAGAGGTAAGGCAAGGCATGATGTCTTGGGTATTGTGCAATGTTAAATCATGGCAATGAGTTGAAGGATGTTGATATATTAATTTATTCACAAGGTCACAATAAATCTGTATTGCATATGAGAGACTAGGTCCTTTCCTATAGGCTAAATAATCAGTTAAAAATTAGGAAAGTAGGTGTAGGAGGAACTGGTCAGTGGAAGAAAGTCGCCAGTGGCTTTCCACAGAGATCTCTTCACAGACCTTTGCTATTGGGTTTCTCTGAAGAGTGGCAGAAATACCTCTAATGTATGAATGACTAGTCACTGCATAGTGGATGATGTTGAGTCAGTAAGTGTAAGGAGAGGCACTTGGGAGTGAAAAAAATAACCTTAGATTTCTGAGAAAAATGAGGTGCTGTGGAGTTATGATTAATAACTTCATGAAAACATCAACTATGTAGCAGTCGGAAAGACAATTAGCAATTATTAGGAAAGCAAGAGAACAGCATTATGCCATTACATGAATTTGTGGATCACATATCTGCTCCATGAATTTTGAGTGCAGTTCTCATGTCCTTGTCTCAGGAAAAAGAGAAGGCTTTGAGAGCAGCGGCAAGGCTGATCAAAGGTGTGAATGGCTGTGCAGGAAATCTGTACAAGGAGCAACAGCATAGGCCAGGCACAATTCTTTCTTCAGTCTGGAAAATAAATAATTTCAGGGTATGTGGTCTAGAAAATAATTAGTATGGAGAAAGGAGAAAGAGATCAGGATTATATTTTTCCAGCATTAAGAACTTGTGATCTTCAGATGAAGCTATTGGAAGTGGTTTAAAAGTGTTGAGAAAGGCAATGAGTAGTGGCTCACCATGAGTAGGAGACCTATGGTCCTCCTTTACAAGGGGTGCTGGAAGTTAGTGGATCCCTGGGATAAGCTATGTGAGTCGTAGTAGAGAAATCTCCAGGGGCTTCTGAAGAGAGAGGTACAGCAGCTGGCTCAGTATTCCCCTGGACTGGGAATAGCAGGGAACAGAGAGCACTGGGGAGCCATCATACATATTCAGCTTTCTGCTTCCTCTAGGTGGTTGCTTATGGCCACTGTTGGAAACTACTGAACTAGATGGTACATTAAGTATAATCAGATCATTCAGATCTATGCATGGTGTGTCTTTTGGGGCGCTGTAATGATTTACCCTATATGCTCCTTCTGTAACCATCAAGAGTTTTGAGAGAAAGGACAAGTCAGTTTGAAAATATTCTTTTACTAGGATAGATGTTTATTTGCCATTTTTAAAGAAGAAGTGGTGTCACATTTGTCACATTATGGCTCCAGTGTTAAAATGGCTTTCAGGATAGCAGGAAGTTTGACCACCCAGGAGCCAAAGAATGGTAGGATTGAGTTTTTCAAGTCCATCTATTCCAAAGGACTACACAGTTTTAGACACATAAGCAGACTGTATGCTGCACAGAGGCTTTCACAGCTTCTAATAATAATCCTCACTGAGATGAACTGTGGCAGCTTTTCAACTGTGCAGAGCGGTTTTGTAATCAGCAGTCTGCAGATGCAGGTGGAGAAGCATGTATCCAGTTTGAAGGCCAGAGGTTTGTAGGAAAGCAGAAGTACCTTAACTGGAATTTGATTAGCATATCATATTTACCACATAATTGTAAAAAGGGCTAAGTAATGTAAAGATGTGTGGTTGAGTTTATCATCCTTCCTCCAAATAGTCATGGAACACCAGTAGACCACCTTAGAGTGATATGTACTCTCTCACAGGCCCTGTTACACCATTGAATGAGGTCCTTACGCTTCTGTAGGAGGGTATCACAGGATAATCCATACAAGCATTTAATAGTCTACATCTAGTTTGGTAATAACCCAACCCACTGCATCCCACCCTGGCTTAAGTACATAACCTGAAGCTTGAAACATCTCCACACCATTGGCAGAGAGTTGCGTGGATGGACAGCAGAGAGCTGGAGCTAAAATTGTTTCATGGTCCCAGGCATTAGATCTGTGATTAAGATGTACATTGTGTCAGGAACACTGCTTTCATTCTTATGTCCCTGGAAAACATGAAGAATAGAGGTGCAAATACCTAGCTCTGGGTTGGATAACATACTAAAGCACAGAAATTTTGTTGTGCTAAAAGAATATGTATATACTTGGTTCTACATTTTGTAAGCTTAGAATTGTTGGCTTGGTAATGCTAAGAGGTCTCTCTCCTACTTTTTCAACATTCAGTATAAGAATACTTATTTCTGGAAAGCGGTGCCATCTGTGTTTACAATGCATGCACACACACATATGTGTGTAGCTGAACTTGAATATAGGTGTGTGTGTGAGCCTTCTCGTTTTTGTAGGCTGAATCTCAGTTAGCCGGCCTAACTGTCCTGGAATTTTTAAAGCTGACTGTTTGCTCTTTCTTTTTAACCCTAGTGGGCTGTATAATTCTCCTAGTGACCGCAGTAAATCACCAAAGTTTCCTTACTCTCGGCGGCGGAACCCATCAGGTGGCAGTGAGAATGAGTCTGGGCAGCCAGTCCGAAGGAGGTAAGAGCATTGGTGTTAATTACTGTTAGCTTCTCACAGTAGAAAGCTTGAGGTCCTGCATGCTCTGTGTTCAGTAAAGGCTCTTGGAGATGCAGCTAGGCCCTGGGAAAAGGGGTGCCCTAGGGGCCAGTTAATAGTCCAAAAAAAAAGCAAGAATACCAGATCTGCTTTTGGAAAGAAAGCTTCAGTCAGGCTTTTTTGCTTGTCTGCTGTTCTGGGTACTGGGAAAATTATGCTAAAAATATGAGAAATTGCATTATTGGCACGTGCAAGGTTTTTTCATTTGTGGTAGCTGTTTTTCCATGGTGAAGCAAAGGATTGATGGATGTTGCTTTTTGATAAGGAGCTTCTAATACAGAGCAGTATTTTGGTTTAAGTGCAAAAAAATTAAACAAATGAGCCATAAAGCTGTCTTCAACAGTCCCATGTGTGAATTATTTTACATTAGAGGAGATGCTAGCAAAAATGTAACTACGAGATACTAAAAGTATTTTTAGTGGATACATCTTGAATTGAGCAATATGTTACTGCAGAAGTAAGATTAAGTGAATAGAGATTGTGTTCTATGTGTCGTGGAGTAAGTCCAAAATGCAGATTACAGGGACAGTTCTGAAGTGATACAGTTTTGAAAGACTACATGTTACCTGAGATGATTTATCCTGCTGAGAAGCTACTTGTATCACTGAGGTACCCTGGTGCTGTCGTCTCTTGTGAAGTATAGGCAAGCATAGCTACAGTGCCATATTCACCACAGTCTTTTAGGACTACCTAATGAGCCAGCACGTGGGAGTTATATCTCCTTCTGACATCTCTAAAGTGATAATGTCTTTGGCTTTCAAAGCCAGCATTTCAAAGGGTTCTCTTACAACGCAGCTGTGTCTGTCTGTGAGGAAATCTAGTTCAATGTGGAGCTTTTATATTGTCTGGTTTCTGATCTGCTCCAGACCTTTTATCTGCCATCAGCTGTCTAGAACAGGAGTGAAGAAACTCACCCATGTTGTTTGCTGACAACCTCATGCCTCATTTAAAGTAAATCAGTGTAGCTCTCTCTAAGTCAATAGCGTTATTTTAATATACCCTGTTGGATAGAACCCCTTGTAAGTGTTAATATCATTGTTTCCTGAACAGGTTTTCTGATTCATTAGTTGTCAGAAGGACTTGTTCAGCTTTGTACAGACAAAGGAATAGAGATATGTGTACCAAGAAGAGAACAGTGTTTGTGCACTATGCAGTAGGAAAAATTTTGAGATGCAAAGTGTTTATCATCTGGAATTTGCATTTAGCTGATCTACTCAGTGGACAGGTGGCCGTGCCAATAGCGGGTTTTCTCTTGGGCCACCTGTTTTTAAAAGTCTTATCTCATATGTGAGACTGTGAAGACTGAAAATAGTAGGTAGATTCTAACCTAATTATGTTTTCCTGAGTCTTGATTTTATTCATGCACTTTCCTTTTTCAACTGTTTAATAACTATAGCTGTGTTGTTTATGCCCTTTTTACTAGAATTAAGAGGAAAACATCAGGCTTTGCTATTCTGGAAACAGTAGGAGACTCTAAAGGCTAGCATACTGTCCTTAACCTTGCAAGTCATGCGCTTCAGTGAGAGCTTGAATGGTATCATGCCTTCACAACTTATTGTAGAGGTGTCCTGAAAAGTTTGAAACAAGCAGATGCCCTTTTTCTCTACCTTAAACCATGTTGAAAAAAAACCTTTGTAAAGTTGGTGGTTTTTTAAAAAAATGGGAGTTTTTATATATTTGCGTTAAGTTACTCAATAGTATTTCAGTAAAACTTCCTTAATGTCACAGGAAAAATCAAACCAGTGGTGAAGATTCAGATTTAAAGCAAAGGAGAAGGTAAATATATAATCTATAGCAGCCATGAAATGATAGTGAAGGTATTAATCATATTTTAGTTCCCTGCATCCCCTCCCTTCCTTCCTTCTCACTCATCTTCTTAAATGTTTAAAAGGCTTGTTGCATTCCATTCATTTGATTTTTTCTTTCCTATCTTACTTTTGCTAAACCACTCTTATCATGGCAGAGATTCCTACACGATGCCTTGCACATTGTTTCTACACCATGCTAGAAGCTGTTTGTGGAAGTTCACTAAAGGCTTGTCTGCAACTTGAAAGTCAACTTTAGAAGTTTTAGCTTTTGGATTTTGTATCTGCAGATTTTGTTTTGAGTTCTCCAGCCTCCCAGTCCACTTCTAATTAATCTGCTTTGAAAGCAAGTGTACTATCATTTGAGATTAATTGTCTTGCAAAAGTACATCTTGAACATTTTTTGCTGAATTTTTTCTTAAGCTTCCTTTTTTTCTCTTGTGCAGTCTTGACTAGCTGTCACGTTTCCAAATAAAATGCTGGTGTGAATTTCCATGTGCCCTTCAACAACTTCAGCTTTCAACAGATTTTTGCATCTGGAATTCTCTAGTGCCACATCTGCCTGCCGTGACTCTATGCTGTGCTTCTCTTCGCTCCTGTGCTCCTGCCATGGCTGCTCAAAAAAGGCGACAGTGTGGTGCATTTCAATGTCAGGGTTTCCCAAAGCTTGTAAAGCAGAGGGGGCACTCCCAGGATCTGATTCACTGCTGCAGGAATGGAAGGGAGCTCTGGCAGAGATACAAACACCTCAGGAACAATCATAGGAAATCAGGGAAAGTCCTCACATACCTTGCACCTATTGTAAGATAACAGATAATGTTTTTTTAAGGGTGTTACCATTGCAGGCTGCCCTTGATAGTCCTGTGGTAGATGTTCAGCATATAAAACAGAGGATTTAGTTAGGCATCTCAGGTGGAAAACCCCAGTGGTCAGAAGGGACCTCTTCCCAAAGGCTGTGCCTGCTGTATTACAAATGTACAGGTTTGCTATTGTATATTGGAACAGACCTTCTCGTAATTTGGATACTGTCCTCTCATTTTAATCAGAAAAGTAGTGTATCATTATATAAGACTTCTCTGTCAACTGTTTCTCTGAAATACCAAATCCTGCAACCCACCCTACCCACAGGCCCTCTCCTGGACTGTATTGGTTCTGTGTTCTTGACAAACTGACTATGCCTTCTTTCTTGCTTATTGTGTCAGGCCATATAGATACATCACATGCAAAAAAAAAAATATATTGCATGATCAAGAAAACATGAGAAAAAAGGATGAAAGGTGCTTTGTAATTGTCAGGGATCAGGATGATCTCATGTGTTCTGGCACCTGACTTAGGAAACCACCTTTGCTTGGTACCTTATGAGATAAATTGCTAAAAGCAGAGTAAGAAAATACTTGAAATGCAGAGAAATGTAGAACAGTTACTCTAACGACCTGGAAGTGTGAAAGAACAGTGTTGCTTGGATGACCTGGTAATGTTGAGATTCAAGATTAGTAGAATATTTATTTAACATCTAATAAGATTTTGGGGAAAAAAGGTATACTTCTGGGCATGTAAGGTCTGCTGCAGTTCTAGGGCATTTATTGCTCTGAACTCTCTTAACATGCTTGAGCCAATCTTCTGAGCATTGTCTTTTAATCTTCCTTCTTCCTCCTTCTGGGTTGCATTTTTCTCTGGTAACATACAACTTTCTTATGCCCACTTTCAGCTTCACCCAGAAACATGTATTTTTAACTGGGAAACTGGCTATCCTGAGCTTGTCAGTGGCTTTAAACATTTGGGCATGGGGAGAGGTTTCTGCTTCTCCTCTGGGGAAATTTTGCTTTTCCAAGCCTATTCCCTTCAGACAAGCTGAGTTGAACTGATTTTCCTAGGCTTTAGTTGTCCCATTATTCTAAACCATTTCTGTTTGAACAGGAGCTATTTGAGTTAGTTATTTCCTAGTTTAGGAGAGGAGAAGACCAGACTTCATAGACTGAGGCATTTAATGACATTAAATTTGATAAAATCAACTATAATTCACTGCTATAATGGGCAAGTTCATGAGACTCTCAGCTGTGTCAGAAGCACATCTATAATAGTGTCTTAGTTTCAGAGACAGATGGTAGAGGGATGTGTCCCTGACCAGGACATTTATGTGAGGTCCATGCCACAGCAATTCTGTCCCCTAGGAAGTCTCTCTTGTACTCTCTCATCCTGTTTGGGCTCTTCTCCCTAAACTGTTAGAACATGCAGTGAGCAGGTGCTTGTCAGTACTCACCAACCTTGTTATAAAATGTTTCCCCTTACCTGTTACCTACACCTAATGAACTACCTTCATTTCTTAGCTTATTTAAGGTGTACTTTAACAAATCTGTCCTCTTATGAAAGTGGCTTATCAAAGAGCAAAAGAAAAGCCAGAGAGCACAAGGAGCAGCAGCATCTGCCAGCAGCATCAGAAGTTATCCTCTTGTGTCTCCTATTTCATGCCCAGAGGCCTCAGAAGACAATTTCTGTTTTCCATTGCAACAGAACCATCACTGATTCTAACTTCTGCTATCCTAAATCCTTCTAGGCCAGCTCATGTTAGTATTGGTCAACTTTCCCCCTTAATCAGCTGGGCCATCAGCTGTCACAGAGAAACTTGTCTTTCTTTGGAAGCATTCAGAAACCATCACACTAAAGAATGGTCCAAACCAGGTTTTGATGAGACTGCCATTTTTTAGCACCTAGCCTAGAAACCCTAGTTTCTAGGATGAGAGACATGACAGCAGGTCTGTCTGCTCCAAAATGTTGAACAGAAGCAATGAATGATTTAGTGGTGTCAGATAGTAGTGGCCAAACACTTCTCTCTACTGAGAGCAGTTTGTCTGTATGTAGGCAGCTGCCCATTTTCTTCTAGAAGTTCTGCATCAGCGTGTTCTGCTAGTCTTTTTCACTAATAAATAAACAGAGCCATAAATGTCACATGACCGTCTGAGGCTTCACAGTCAAGGTGATACATAAGTAACTGCTTTATTCTCTTTTTCCACACGTGATGCACCATCTTTGTAGCTGTGCATCGTGTTATCCCAGAGCTGTGCTAGTAAACACACCTGCCAATGTGTGCACTTCAGGCTTTCTGTATCTATAAAGACGGCAGAGTCATATTGTTAGTGGTGTTTCTTCCATACTGCCTAACACTCAAAAAATGATATGAACTTAGTAGAAGCCAGATGAGATTAGCCAAGTTGAGATGGATAGAAAAAGACAGACCTGATGAGCCTTTTGGCTTGCCTGCAAAACCAGAATTACTGTATCATTTCTTTGTATGTCCCACAATATGCAAGAAGAGCCAGAATACCTACAGTTTGAAGATAAAACATCTCACACCTCAAAGAAGCATTTCACTGTGGCATATATACAAAGAATGCCAAAAGATAAAATAAAACAAACAAACAAAAATTCAGTACAATGATTCAAAAGGAAAATAGCACTCACCTGACACTGCACTCTGGGTGCACTACTTTCAAAGCAGTTATTCCCAATCAAGTAATGAAAAAAGATAATATGACTTTCAGGTGTAGACAAGTCCCTTAGAGTCTTTTAATTCTTATTTTCCTAGTAATGTTTGCAATGTTGTATATTCCTTGTTTAGAACTTCAGTACTTTAGATGTTGGTAGAAAAATTCATCTTGAGATGTTGTCTTTCTCTTCTCCAGATCACGGTCTCGCTGTAACACCAGTAGTGGCAGTGAATCAGAAAATTCCAACAGAGAGCATCGGAAGAAGAGAAACAGGTGACCTTTATGTATTTTAGACATAGAGACATGAAACACAAACAAATGGAGATGGATGTCTCTGAAACAGAGCTCATAAGAAGGGATCTGACATGTTTTATATGTATACCACATTCCCGGGAAGCGTAAGGTCCTTTTTTGAATAAGAAGTGAGACAATTGCTAAAACTCATATACATTATAGGTGTATGCAATGAATGCGTATCCTCCTGTTGCTTGGGGAGAACTCATTAATGAACTGTAGAATCAAGTATGATTACAAAAGACTTGCAATATTAATGCAAATTAAGTGGATAATGGTGATGGCAAGATATTCACAGTATATACTTCAATACCTCAAAAATTTGAAGTGCAGAATTTTAGCAGAAAATGAGCTTTTGAGGAGAACAGTCAAAATATTTTATTGGGTTTGCAACTCAGTGTTGTTTTTAAATGCATGCTTTTAGTGGTATAAATATTTTTATTTTCCAAAATGTAAAGTGTGGGCGTAAACCCAAAATGTTTACAGCATCAGCTTTTAATAAGACAACACAGTATCAAGTGATGCAACGAAGTTTACTTTTTATGTTCTATTTTTCTTATTGCTGCTATAAAAAAGTTAGTGGAGCAACTGATTTATTGTAGGAAAAAAATCCTTTAAAATAGCAACTTTTATGCTACATTTGAGATAACAGCATTTGAGAGTTATTTATGAAAATGTATTTTTAAAAAGCACATAGAACTTATTCATATTGCGTAAACAACATAACAGAAATGTGATTGGACAAATGAGGAGTTGTTTAAGGGAAATCTTCTAAGAAGTTGTCTTCACAAGCTGCCATAGTTTCTTGTTGTCTCACATGCAATACTATGAGAGATAAAGGATTTTCAGATATTTAGAAGCTCTTAGAAATAATTTTATGCTAGATAATTCTGCAGAAGTAGGCAGCATAATAATATTTTAAGCATGACTTGCAGTAGTTAAAGAGATGCTAAGAAGTCATCGTGACATTCAAACGGGCTGTTATAAAGCATGTCTGAGCCACGAGATTTCTTTGGAGTTTACTTAAATTAGGGCACAGACTTGTGAGATACTAGACTAACAATAACTTAGTGTGCACAGAAGATTTATTTTCCAGGTGAACTCTGAAGTTTGAATGAAATGCTGAGTATAGTTTCACTGATCAGTAGGTAAATGGTATTTTGTATCACTTTCTCTTAGAACACTCTTGCCAGGTTTTTTTCTCTTGTGAAACTTCTTGTTCAGTGAGCTCTACAAGCAAGTGAAGGAAATTAGAGCCTGACCACAAGAATGTTTTTAAGACCTTCTTGCAATATAAATATTGAATTTTAAGAAGGATTAAGTACTGCTTACCATTTTCTGAAGAATAAAAGAGCCTTTACCAACTCTTCCTCAATTCATGGAAAAGTGTTTAAAAAGGAGAAAGAATCCATTTTTGTGGATTGTTTTTATGTTTTTCATATTTTCCAAAATGTAAGATACATAAAAAACATTCATGTTGCAACATCTCTTACTCTTAGGTGATCACTTGAAATCAGAGCAGATAAAAAGTCATTAACAGTGTTAAAGTAAACAAGTACTAAATGAGCTGGTGGTCTGAGACTTGTTCCTTGTCATTAGTTGCAGGAAAACCACCAGTC
Source organism: Eurystomus gularis (assembly GCA_013400335.1). Taxonomy (NCBI): domain Eukaryota; kingdom Metazoa; phylum Chordata; class Aves; order Coraciiformes; family Coraciidae; genus Eurystomus; species Eurystomus gularis. The sequence goes on along the minus strand of VZZY01005244.1, from coordinate 46,153 downwards.
ATAATGAATTTCTGTATTTCATTAGTAGCCACAGCAGAAATATAGTAAGCTGAAAGGGCACCATCACTGAGTAGCTTTCCAGTTAGCAGAGGTGAGCCAGCCCTAGCAGGGTTAAATGGGACAATATAATGAGGCTTGCAGCTGTTGTTACTCAAGTTTTACCTGTGCATAGATTAATACTATTTCCCAGTGTGATAATCAGGTCCCTGGCACAAGCAGACACAAAGCTGTATTGTTTTATTGGAACAAAATGCCTGAATACTCATGTTAGCCAAAAGAATCTGCATCTGGTCATAGATAGTAGAATATATTGTTTATATGAGAAGAGTTCACTGTAAACTATTTGTCAGATGAAAACAAATTATCAGAGAAAAACAGAAATGCAGGTGAGAACTTCTGAAGGTACAACACTGGAAAAACTTTAGGAAGAAACTCTTTCCTGAATCTCAATCAGTCTTTGAGGTTTTACTCCATTATATGAATGTTTTATCCTAAGCAGATAGTTATACAAAATTGAGGAGAACCTATGATGAACATATTTCAATCGTAGAAGAAATGTATTAGCTTTTTTTAATTGTGTGGATAAGAAGATATTAAAGTAGTAGACAATGTATACTGGAGCATAGTTTCCTACTTGTCTACATTTAAAAGACCTATCTGATTAGAATCACAGAGTGACTGATTGGTTGAGGTTGGCAGGGCCCTCTGAATATCATCTGATCAAACTTCCTGTTCAGGCAGGTCTACCTAGAGCCAGGTGCCCAGGATCATTGTTATATGGCTTTTGAGTATCTCCAAGGATGGAGACTCCACCATATCTCTGGGCAACCTGTGTCAGTGTTTGGTCACCCTCTCAGTGAAAAACTGTTTCTGATGTTCTGGTGTTTCAGTGTGGGCCCATTGCCTCCGCTTCTGTCACTGGGTACCACTGATGAGTAGTGAAAAGATTTCCATCCTCTTTGCACTGTCCGTTCAGGTATGTACATATACTGATAAGATCCCTCTTGATCTTCTCCATGCTGAACAGTCCGAGCTCTCTCCCTTTCCTCATAGGAGAGACACTCTGGTCCCTCCATCATCTTTGTGGCCCTTTACTGGATTCTCATCAGCATGTCCAGGTCTGTCTTGTACTGAAGAGCCCAGAACTGGACACAGCACTCCAGGTGTGGCCTCACCAGTGCTGAGTATAGAAGTCTCACTCCCTTGACATGCTGGCAATAATTTGCTTAATACATCCCAGGATACCATTCAACTTCTTTGCTGCAAGGGCATGTTGCTGTCTTAAATTCAACTGTGTCCACTGGGATGCCCAGGTCCTTTTCTGCCAAGCTACTTTCCAGTTAGGTGGCCTCCAGCATGTACTGGTGCATGGGGTTGTTCCTTCCCAGGTGTAGGACTTCTCACTTTCCCTTGTTAAACTGCATGAATTTTCTTTTGGCCCATTTCTCTAGCATGTCCACGTCCCTCAGGATGGCAGCACAACTGTCTAGTGTATCAGCTACTCCTCCCAGTTTGGTATCATCAGCAAACTTGTGGAGGTTGCACTCTGCTCTGTCATCCAAATTATTAATGAAAATGTTAAACAGGATTGGAGCCAGTATTGAGTCCTGGAGTACATCTCTAGTTACTGGCCTCCAACAGACTTTGTGCCACTCATTACCATGCTTTGGGTCAGCTGTTCAATCAGTTTTCAATGTACCGCACAGTCTGCCCATCCAACCCATATTTAACAACTTCTCTGTGAGTATCCTATGGGGAGACAGCATCAAAAGCCTTTTTGAGATCCAAGTGGACAGTATCCACTGATCTTCTCTCATCTGCCAAGCCAGTAGCAGTTTTGTTGTATAAGTTTCGCAGGTTGGTAAAGCATTACTTCCTCTTGGTGAATCCATGCTGACTACTCCTGGAAACATTTGTGTCCTTCATGTGCCTGGAAATGGTTTCCATGATCATCACCTCCAGCTCCATCACCTTTCTGGAGATTGAGGCAAATCACCAGTCTCACTCTGTAGCTCCCTGGGTGCTCCTTCTTGCTCTTCTTGAAGACATGAGTGACATTTGCTTTCTTCTAGTCTTTGGGCACTTCTGCCAATTGCCATGATCATTCAGAGGTCATTGAGGCCTCGTAGTGACATTAACCCGCTACCTGTGAACCCATGGACTTATATATGCTGAGTTAGCTTAAGTCTTCCTTCCTTCCTTTTTCACCAAGGTTATGTCTTCCTTGCTCCAGCCTTTCTCCTGATCTCTGGAGCCTGGGATTCCTGAAGGCCAGTTTTGCTAGTAAAGGCTGAGGTGAAGGCGGCATTCAGTACCTCAGCCTTTTTTATGTTCTGTGTCACCAGCTCCCCTGCCTCGTTCAGCAGGAGTCCCTATCCTTCCTTTTGTTACTTGTCTACTTACAGAAGGCCTTCTTGTTGCCTTGGACATTCCTGGCTGGATTAAATTCCATTTGAGCTTTGGCTTTCCTTTTCACCTCATTCCTGCATGCATGGGTAATGTCGCTGTACTCCTTCCACATTACCTGCCCCTGCTTCCACACTCTGCATGCTTCTTTTTTGTGTTTGAATTTTTCCAGGTGCTCCTTGTTCATCCATGCTGGCCTCCTGGCATTTTTGCCTGACTTTCTACTTGCCAGGATGGACTTCTCTTGAGCTTGGATGAGGTGATCCTTGAATATTGACCATCTTTCTTGGACCCCTTTTCCCTCCAGACCCTTATCCACTGGACTTTTCCAAGGAGATCTTTGAAGAGGCCAGAGCCTGCGCTCCTAAAGTCAAGGTGCGCTCCTCACTCCTCTCAGAGTCCTGAGTTCCACTATCTCACGGTCACTGCAGCCAAGGCTGCCTTTGACCTTCACATCGCCAACAAGCACCTCATGCCTAAATGATAACTTTATGCTCAGATCTTTGAATGAGATTTCAAGAATCAGGTCTTCAGAGTTGCTTAAGAGAACTTATCATTGCAGAAATGTAACTTTCTATCATGTCATCTGAAACGGGGAAAAAACATCCCTTAAGTCAACAGATGAGTGATGATAGTCTTACAAATTTCCATTTTGCCATCAAGTCTTCCTGCAAACAATGCCTAATTTGTCACCGTGGTAGCTATTAATCTCAACTGGATTTCTTTTGCATGCCAGTAACAAGAATTTTTTTTGTATGAGGCATAAATCAACTTGTTCCTGTGTGGGAGCAAAAAGTGAAAAGAATGAAAGGAAAGTTGTAATGGACTTGGAATACAAGCAATGCTTTCTTTGTCAGAAGTATCTTTAAATAAAAATCTAGATTTTGAATTAAATTTATTTCCACTTTTTTTGTCGTTGTTCTCATCTCTGTTGCCAATAAGCCAAAGATTTTGCCCCCAAATTGCTATGATTTAATCATTGCACCTAAATCATGTGTTTTATATAGAGATTGTGTTACCTTGGTCGTCCTTTACATTGTTAAATTGTTACCATTTTTTGTAGGTGTAAAATGAATGTTTTATTTCTTTGTATCTCCATCTGGTAGAGGTCTGCTGTGGTACAATGGTATGTTTGAGTGTGCTGACTGGTTGTTTTAATAGCTGCCATGCTACTTTATATATGTAGATTTTCTGTATGTTGCTCAAATTCAAGAGGTAAATAACAGTGATGAACGCTCTTGTATGTTAACAAGTAGAAGAAAGGAGGCAGAGTAGAAGTGTGAAGTACTTGGGGATAAACAAATACATTGCTAAAGGACTGTTCTTGCCATGCAGCCATAGATGCTAATCTGCTAGATTAGTAGAATGGACCGGAAGAGAAATAGTTTTTTTACTCCCCTAACGAGAGTTTATTTGTGTCCAGCATGGAAGTGTGGCTTCAAACAGAGAGGTGCAGGATCTCATGTGCTCTATGCTGGAGTATGCACCTTGTGCTCTGCTGTGTTGTGTGGGTTTCCTGAGAAGAATGAGTAGTTCTCAGTTATTTTATGGCAAGTATCAAAATACCTCCTTCAGAGCACAGTTGCCTACCTGACCTGTTACGAGGTCGTGTCTGGGAGAGATGGGGTGAGGTACTGGCAAGTGGGCAGACCCTCCACCCATGGCAGCAGTGCTGGTCTTTTTGTGCAAGTGACTGTTGTATGTGGAAGGCAGTTGATTGTGTTTATAGCATGTGGTATGATTGCGGTCTCCACAAACTGGATTATTCGGGATGAAAATCAGAATTCATTACTTGTGAGTTCTTCTACTAAATCCTTAGATAGAAGTTTATGTTAATCCCTGTCACTAGATTACAGGTTTAAAAAGACTTTCTTAAAAATCAAAACCTTCTACAGATGCTCAGTACCATTTGGTAGAGTGGCCATTTACTGCAGTTGGGGATCCAGCTCAAAATTCATTACATATATGAGAGAACATCTGATTAAAGAAAAAGCAGCAGCCTGCATAGCCTGTTTAGCCTGATACAATTCAAGACTCAAAGAGAAAGGTACATCTGTAGTGAAGAGCAACAACAACAGCATGCATTTCCTACCAGTTATGTCTCCAGTGTCTCACACTGGTTGGCCTGGCTGGTTGTGTCATTGTAGAGTTACTTCATCCTGCTAACAAATGTGCTGAATTAATAAGATCTTGACATTTGGTTTAATCTGTACTGCATTCCAGTAATGGATTCATGGATTTTTTAGGGGGGAGAAAAAAGAAGCAGCAAAAGGCATAGCTGTTGTTTAGAAGCACACAAGCAGAGATGGGCCAAAGCTATAGGGGACAATGCAGAAACGGTGCAGTGGCAGGATCATAGAATCATAGAATCATAGAATGGTTTGGGTTGGAAGGGACCTTAAAGATAATCTAGTTCTAACACCCTTGCCGCGGGCAGGGACAAATTACTTTATTATATGTGTCTGAGGCAGCCAGGGAGATTTGCATGCATCCTGGGCTTTGTTGCAGGTCAGGGTGAAGGGACTGCTTCCTCTCATCATGAACTTGCGAGGCCACCCTTGGGCAGGTTTTCTCTGAATCCTAGGAAATTGCGTGCTGCAACTTTTTGCAAGTATTTGGAAAGGTTGTAGCAGTAGTAGAGCCTTGGGTTGTGATGTGAGGCTTACACTTGCTGTAGGTGAGATGAGCTGGAATATGTAAACAGGAAAAAATTCTAGATGTTTGGCTTACGCTGGGAAGATGAATTCAAGTTGTGGGCCTGTTCTTAAAGGCTTTGGTAATTTCTTTATTCACTCACACTGCTTCTAAATAACAAATCACTGAGTTTTCTTTGATAAGGTTCTTATATTTTAATGTCATTTGGGAACATAAACTAAAATTTAGAAACATCAGAAGTTAAACTATTGCATGGCAGGACCTGGCTTTTTGTGGGGAAAAAAATAGCCCATTGCATCTCCAAGCATCCGGCATCAGAGACCTCAGACTAAACTCACAGTCCTTGTTTTGCAGATTGCGGCAAGAGAATGACATGATTGACTCGGCTCCTCAGTGGGAAGCTGTGCTACGGCGACAAAAGGAGAAAAACCAAGCAGATCCAAACTACCGGCGATCCAGGCACAGATCTCGATCGTATGTCACCCTTGTCCTCTTTGACGTGAAAATTAAGGCTGCTCTAGCATGTTAAAGAGCAGGAGGAGTATCTCCAGTGTGGTGGTGGCCCTCAGCTGCTGAGGTCAGAGACTTTCACACAGCAGATTCTCACACTAGCTGATTTGCCTTTGTGGTCAAACTCCCTTCATTTAGCGATTTGAATTTCACGGCGCAAGTAACACAGGAAAGGCTTTGTAGCAGGGCTGGTCAAGAACTCTCTACATCACCTTGGACTCAGTCCTGGGTGCTTTTGTGGCTCACTGAACATTAGTTCTATAATGAGGACAGTGATTTCCCTCTTTTGGACAGTAAGGCTGTGAAAACATTCAGATTTTGTGTGATACATGCAGGCATTTTTGTGAAATGCATGCACACTTGTTTAATCAGTCTGCAGTATTGTTCCAGATGAGACCAGCTGGTGATGTCTCCATATCAAATTACCATTGGGAAGGAGCAGTCAGTGATTTGTTGTGTTGTGATGTCAGGATTTCCGTGATGGAGCTCTGCTGCCAGACAGTGACAGCCAGTTTTGACATGGTGAAATTGTCAGCTTCTAAAATTAATTTTCTCAAACCAATGAAAATGCTGGGTTTTTTAGTTTCTACTTTTCTTCTAATGACAAGTTTTTGGGATATAGACATACTGTTTTGTATTGTGTTTGTGTCCAGCCTAATCTGCCATCCAAGCAACCATCCAAAGAAGCTCCAGCATTGGTGTGCTGGCCAGGCAGGGCAGGGCAGGGCAGGGCTGGGGGTGTTGAAGAGTGCCAGGAGGGCAGTTACGAGACATTAGGAGAGAAGGCAAGAGAGGGCAGTCTTTGAAACTGTCCTCACCATCGCTGCCTGGCTAACAGCCCCTATGCGGATGGTGTAACATGTGACCTCTGTAACATGCTTACATAGGTACTTCCCGTTCATGTGTTTTCTTAAAATTATTTCATGTTAAGACGTACCAAGAGAAACTGTATAGTGCCTTAAGTGATTATTTCACTTGTACAGATTGAAACCATAATCCACACTGAAGTTTCCAGAACTAAAATCCACTTGAGTTGCTTTCAGTTGCCTGTGTTGCTAGAACTCATTTCTGAATCCAGTTTCATAGTCTACAGTTTTCATTCTTTCATGAGAAATAGAATTTGCCATTAAAATGTTGGAATTTCTACTTTTACTGGCCTTGTACAGACTTGTTCACTTTCAGCTGCACAAAAGTAAAATGTTATTCTGTACAATGATACATTACTAGAAATTAGAAATATTAAAGCTCACTTGTATGGAATCCACAAAATATAGCTGATTAAGTTTGATTTACCTTTTTTTACTGTGTACAGAAAGTGCAGTAAACTAGGAAACGTACTCAGTTAATAATGGTTAGAATAAATTTATAGCTAATTTTCCTTTTTTCCCATAGGCCAAGAAAATTTCATTGCTTGGACAGCATGGGCTCCCTCTTGTGGCTACCTTAACTTATGAAAGGCTTTTATTTTCCAACTCAGTGACAGATTCTGAGATATATTTTATTTAAACTACTATTAGCTAAGAACATAGATGTGTAGCATCTTACTTAACAAGGAAAGGTCCTAGAGGAAGCAAAGAAGTTAGGAAATCTGCAAGAGTTTGGATGGCTTCTCACTTCTTTTCCCTATCGTGTTAGTGATGAATATATTCCTCCTTTTTGTCTCAGTCTTTACTTTAAAAAAGCAAACCCAGAACAACAAAATAAGCTTCAAGTATGGCAGAGATCATTATATATGCAAGTAAGAACTAAAAAAAAGTAAAATGATAATTCCTTTCAAAGTGCTTTAAAAAAAATTTAGTAAAAGACATTTTATTATTGACCCACAGTAGGTTATAAGAGCATTTATTTAATTCAGTTTGGCTCAGCTATTTGTTTACATAACTGGCTGCAGGTCAGAGAGAAGGGAAATGTAATTCCGTAGGCTACAGTGTATGGTTGATTTTGGTTTTAAATCTGGTCTTATGGTCATTTCAATTTGCACATTTAACAATTGATACAAACCCTTCATTTTAGCAGTACAGATAATTCTTTCAAATTAAGTTCTTTGTTGCAGTCAGCTTACCTAGAGGTTCATTTTGGAAGTGTGAACTAATGGCTGAAATATTTCTTACTGTGCCTGGCACAGTGTATTTCGTTCATTTGATAAGCAGTAATATTAACCATTGGTGGTGGTGAAGTGGTGTCTCCTTGGTCTCAGGAATAAAAATATTTGACAAGAATTTGACCTTTCTTTCTCTTAAAGGAATCAGCATATAGAGACCTCCCATTTCTAGTTCTACAGGGTTTATTTTCAAGAGTTCATGTAAAACATCTGTGTAGCCAAAGGGCTTTTTTTAATTAAGAAGGATGGCCATTAAAATTCCATGGCTATTTAAATTCACCATTTGTGACTCAAACTAAAATATTAATAAGGGTGCAGACCTTATGTAGACCATATTAATGTGTAGAGCTGTTCAAGCTTGTGAGAACGAAATAAAAATAAAAAATCCTGGAGACTCATCGCTTACAGGGAATTCCCGTTTGGTTTATTGTGCATTAGAGAATCTGATTAGTGTACAAAATGTCCGGAACCTATTGGTTCAGATACTGCAATAGGACAATCTAGTTGTATCTTATATGTCAAAACTGTGAGTTCTGAAACAATTCACAGTAAAAACATGAAAATACAGTAAAAGAGAGATTGTGATCTGGCTTTAAAGATTGAATAGAAGGATTTTTCTGTTGTTGGCTGTTAAGAACTATACAAACATGAATTTCCTATGCGGTATATGCAATACCTACATTTCACCCTAACAACACCTTTCTTTTTGTAAGCTTTTCTTCATTTTGCCTTCAAAGGAAACAGAAACAGGCCTTTGGAAGAAGAATGTTTTTATTAAGATACTCTATCTGTATCATATTTCTAGATATTCTTTTGCGGGGAGTTAACTTGAACAAATGCTGTGAAATTATCCCAGTATGGTAACACTTCTTAAACAGATGGAAAACAAATGGTATCAGGAAGGGAATTCATAAAAGAAGTTTGCTCTGAGGAATCATTGCGTTTAGTGCTTTTTCTTCTTTTTTTAAAATTTTATTTTTCATGGGATGCCATATTGCTAAACCAGTATTATATAGCAGTGGTTTCCTTATTAGTGTAGTTGCAGGGGTGGAAGGAGAGAAAATGGCAGGGATCACAGAATTAAATGCCTGGAGCTGGCCAGAGAAAGCAGGAGGCATATTTCCTAGAAAATTAAGAATTGAAGATGACATCTTATTTAATCTTTCCCCATTGCCTTACAAATTAATATTTCTTAGTGTAGGTGAGGCTTCACATGATGTTTGGTGATACTTGAGACCTAAGGCCCCATCCTGAACTGTGTTATTTCCATGAATAAGCAAATGCCATGAGCTGATCAGATGGGTCAGTGGTGTGCACAATACCCTGCTTTGTGGAGATCTTGGCTTTGGGATCGACCCTGAAGCTTTGCTTCCTCAGGCAAACTAGGGCCTGTAAGCATTACAAAGCCTCCCTGGAGAAGCTGGCTTTTTCAGAGAGCTTTTGCATTCCCCACTGCCTGATTATTCAGCCTCAGAAGAGGATGCCTATCTTCCCAGCCCCAGGGTGAATGCAGGGTTTGCAGCTGCTATTTTGTGAGCAGGGAGTTGAATAGAAAGAGAAATCAATTCAAAACTGAGGGGTAAAAAAGGCTGTTAAATGCCATTGCATACCAAGCTACTGCATCAGGGAGTTAATGACAGCATGGATAGGTGTAAGAAGGAGAGAAGGTGAAGTAAACACAGGAAGGGAGAAGGAGAGATAGAAGTGAAAAGCAGAGAAAATTAAATGCATCACAATAAACACAAACACACAAAGCCACAAAGGGCTCTGAATGCTGAGAAAAATCAGATTGCAAGCTACTCTTGTAGCCATAGCTGTTGCTGTGATGAGGACCTGAGCAGTCATAATGGACAGCAGAGTGGTCCATCAAGGATGGGAATCATCTGGGGCAGCTGTGTCATGCTTCCTGGAAAGCCATCAACACCTTGGAGCCTGAGAAGGTTATGGATTGGTTCATATTTGTCCCACTAGGAAATCACAAATGTAAGGTTGTTTCTCACCCTTTTGTCTCTCCCTGCCATTTATAAAAAGCAGTAAACTAATATCTCCCAGTACTTCTGCACCTGTAAAAATCATTACCATCCCTAAATAATCTGCCCTTATAGCAACTGTAGAACATTTATGGCAATATAGATGTCTCTCAACATTACTCCTTGTCTGAAGTCTGGAAATGAGCCACAGTAGAGGTGAAATAAGAAAACAGTGAAACTGTTAGTACTAGAGAGCGGTTTGGAATTATTTCTGATACAGCTCTGTCACTGGGCGAGGGAGAGCTGATTCAACAGCTGCTGAAATGCGGAACTCCACTGTCCTCTCTGATCTTAATTTAAGTTGGGATTATATCCCTCCAATTTGAATATGATAGGCCCTTTTGTTCAAGGAAAAAAAAAGCAAGCTGTATGATCTGATGATGTAGAACTTAATCTTTGAGAAACTGTTACTTCATTGGGAGTATTTATGCATGCTGAATCTCACTAAAAGTTGCATCCCTCAAATTGTAGATGGTGTGAAACAGTCTAGCTGTCAACACTGAGTTTATATAATCCCAATGAAAAGTTATCTGATCTCTCCATGCAAAGGTAGTGCCTGCCACTGTGTGAAGTGTTTATTTAATCTGTTACTCTGCATGGATTTTGGTGAATTCCAAGTGCAGCTCCAGCAACAGTGGTGGTTTTGCCCTAACCCTGCAATAAAATGGGATAAGAAAAATAAAAATAGATGAGAGCCAGTTTGGAGACAATATCTTCTGTAATTCAGTGGAAAATGTGAGGCTTCTCTTCAGGCTTTACTACATCTCTATGTTTGCAACAGGGAAATTACAGTTTTGGCTAAGTACTTTCTCGGTGAATGAAATCCCTGCCAAAATACTTGTGTATGTGAGTATGCGCAGTTGCCAGTTTGCTTTGTTCATTGTTGTTTTTGTCCTGGACATCACAAAGGTAAATGGAGTGAGCAGAAACCCTTCTTGGAAATGACCAGAAAGCAAGAGGCTGTACTGTGATGGCAGCTGAGCCATGGGTCCTCTTGACTGGTGCTTACTGGGAATGGCCAGGGATTACGGCTGTGTCAGCCTGGCGTGGCCTGTCCCTCCTTCTGCCCATAAAGGGCTCTATGGGCCACAGGATGTTTCTGAGGGTGTTTTACAAAAGTGTTACTCCAAAATACATTGTCCTCTGGGCTGGCAGTGGCTGGGCACTGGCTTGTCTTGGGAAGTTCTGCTGTTGTTTATGTTTTATGCATACACTTGCTCAAGGCTAGTGGAACAGGAATTGTGATTGAGAGCCTGTCATTTAAGAAATTACTTTTCAGCAGAAGTAAAGCTATGAAGTTTAATGCATTTTCTGAAATAACAAACCCTAAAATTGAAGTCACTGGTGGTTTACATTTACCATGATTTCCGTGCAGGGTCTGCACTCTTAAAAAGTTATTTGAACAGCAACATATCAGATGATGATTTTCACAGTTCTGCCATTGTTGTCTTTGTTGGTATTTATAGGAGAAGCCCAGATGTACAAGCTAAAGAAGAACTGTGGAAACATATTCAGTAAGTATGGTCCTTTTAGGGTCTGACTGACCACTTGATTTGCCTTTGTTGTAGTTATTCACATCCCCTGCACTGTAGCTATAAGGCATTATGTTCTGACTTAGTTATGTGCCACAGTACATTATGTGGGTGTTAGTGACCTGCTATGTGTAGAAGATACTGCAGACCACTGAATGCACTAAACACAGATGATGAATTATTAAAGAAGAATACAGCATTTTAGAGATTTATTTCCCTGTGGGTTCCAAAATGTCCGTGTTTGTAATACTGGCACTTTGAGGATGAGGCCCCATATGCAATAGAACTACCAGTTAGGGAGATGATAGTTAGCTATTCCAAAGTGTATTCGATGTTCAGTATACACAATGTTGATTTTTTTTTTTTACTTTGCCTAATCTTTTCTAGGAAGGAGCTTGTGGATCCATCTGGCCTATCTGAGGAACAATTGAAAGAAATTCCATACACTAAAATAGAGTGAGTTTATGTCAGGATTTTTTTGTAGTGAATATAAAAGCCCACTTTTCTTGTTTTACTGTGAACTCTGCATACTGAAATAGGAGTGGGTTTATACATAATCTCTAAGCTTTTATCTACTGCAAATGCTCACCTAGGATGGCTGGGTGAGGATACTTGATCATTTTTAAACTGCACATTTTCTCTTTCCAAAACATGAAAAAAATAATCTTCATCTCTCCCTATCTTTCCCACACACTCATGAACCTGCTGTATATCTGTATGTTCTGTATATTTCTCTATGCCATCTGTCAATCTGTTTAGTGATACACACTACAAAATCAGAGATAAATGAATGCAAACAAGCAAATTCATTTATTCCTAAACCTCTCCTTCCTTTTAGATTTTTATTCTGATCATCTAAGGCACTGTTTGACCTGTTCAGCCGTTTTCCTTTCTTGTGATGGGCAGCTGGCTGGGCGTAGCTATTTCCTTGAGAACAGACACCTATTTCACTGTGATAATTGCCCATTTGGGATGCCGTGTGTCAGTGCAAGCAGCTGCATGTGGCAGAGATGGGATCCTGGTTTGCATTACAATGTGCTTCCACAACACCACTAAACAGAAGAGGCTAATGTTAAAGCTGCATATATTAATGCATTGTTCATTAAATAATTTCATTCTCAAATAAGGGCATGCCAGTTTGTGACCTGTGCGCTTTCCAAGTACAGACTCATGAGAAAAGCATCAGTCTTATAAATTCTGCCAGTGCAAGAAGTCATCTGTCATACTTTAACATTAAATAGGATGGTCTCAGTCTGCAGCTGAATTTGTTTTTGTGCTGAAGATTGGTTTACTAACCTACTGTTGTGATTTCTGTGTCTTTTAGGACTCAAGGTGACCCAATCCGCATTAGGCATTCACATTCCCCTCGAAGCTACCGTCAGTATCGGCGGTCCCAGTGCTCTGATGGTGAAAGATCTGTCCTGTCTGAAATGAAGTATGTGAATGTGGTTATTAGCAATGGACTTGTTTAGTGTCGCCCAAAAGTTGTCCAAATATTATGGTTAAATTAGAAGTGGCATAAATGTGGTTGGTTGCTGGCATAGGATTCACACAACCCTCTAAATAGTAGAGCTTCAGACATAAGTGACTCAGACAAGTACAAAAACATTTTTGGTTTATTCTGGGCCACAGAGGCTTCCCTGATCCACTTGGAATGGGAAAAAAATGGAAAAGCCAAAATAAATGGGTATTGCTCTTCACTGGTAAGCCATGAAGTTGCTTAAGGTATGAGTACTCATGAGTTCCTTTGCAGATAACTTCATCATTATTGGAGTTAAGATGTTATCTGTATTAGCTCCCTCATTTCTTTCATGGGAACTCTAGTATAACCCTTTTCACCAATGAGTGAATCAGTCTCTCCTAGAAGACTGGTTTGTAAAGAGTGTACTTACTTAGGAATAGAAAAGTGACAGCCCCATTCTAAATTTTATTAAAGCCTGAATATCCCTTGATGATACCACCCACTTCGGAGCCTAGTTTTAGCTGGATAGCATCCTGAAGGAAGTGTGGTACACCCATGATTTCACGTGAGACTCATCTCTCACTAAGCTGTGAGACTTGCTGCCTCTGGAGACCAGGAGGAGACAGGTCCCTTGAGAAGGGATGGGGTGACCTATGCCGTGAAGGTGCCCACTGACTACGGAGGATCAGCATGATAGCTTTTGGATGTCTAAAGTCAGATGACAAGCCTTTTGGATTTTGCCTCTGAGATCTATATAGCTGTCTGGATCAGTTTCATTATTCTTCCTCTGCACATTTACAGTTTACTTTGTTATAGCAATATCCCTTTTGTAATATCCCAGTGCGAAAACTGATCTGGTGCCTCCACTGCCTGTTACACGATCTTCAGATGTGAAAGGTCCTAGCACCCAATTGACTCAACAGGTTAGTAATTATGGAACCTTTGCAATTTTCCCTTTTGGAGGGAGAAGCGGGGGTGAGGGCAGGTCTAGTGCTTTATTTAAATTAGATCTTTGTTTTTCAGTGAAAATTAAAGCTGCCCGAGATCTTTTCAGCAGCAGTGTGGCTTGAAATTTTACATTTTGCTTAAATTTACACTTTGTTTATATATCCAAACGTATGTAGTTCTGTAGTATGTGCCCTTGCAAAAAGCTGTTTCTGCTACTGGGGGACTCTTTCTTAGTTTGAGTTTGATGCTTCATTAAGATTATACCCTGTTCTCCACAGGGGATCAGCTTTCACAATTTCTTGCAAAAGTGCTTGGGGTGCAATTGTAATCACTACCTACGATCATTTATTCGCCTATTCTTAGACGTCTTCTTAGAGTTTTGTTGCCTGGGCTTGAAGCATTGCTTTTTTTCTTTTTCCCCAAATGCTGTATTTTTTTTACATTATTGAAATCTAGAAAGGGTAGAAAGTGTCTTTTTAAATGTAATCACTGGCTTTTGTCATACATTATGTTATCATATCTCTCAGCTTTGATAGTTTTATTAAGCTCAAAATAAAACTTGAGTGAGATGCAAATTACATTCAAAAAATGCTTGCTGGTCTGTTGTACAAGCACACAAAAGGAAAACCAAAACATGGAAGGGAGAGTTACTGATACCTAACTTCCCACACCATCTGGCACGTGGTTATACCAAAACTGCATGCTGATACTCTGTGTAGGTGGAAACTGCACAGAATACAGCTGACAAAATATGTAATATTTTATCTTTTAAATATTTAGGATAACTTAAGCTTGAACAATTTTAAAACAATAAACAGATATTTTTCACATTAAGACTAGCTAACACACTACCTGTTCTTTGACAGGAATTAAGTTCAAGGATATTTGTATTCCTGCATGTGATGAAAATTGAAAAAGATGAGCTGTCCTTGATGTTTCTGTAAGGATTTGCTCCGGATGTGAAGGGGAAGTTGGTATACTTAAGGCTAAGCACATTTACATGCTTTGTAGAAATAAGTAACTTGTGTGATTGAGTCCTGCTCAAAATTCACATTGTCTTATTTCCATTCTTATTCGATACAATGTGGTTTAAATTCATGCCCTGGAAGGAAGTAATGTTAGAATGCTCAGTGTCCATAAACATCTCTCTTTTCCCTCTGCCCCAGACTGTCTCACAACAGTGGTCATTAATTCATTGTGAGCGCTTGCGTTCAGTGTTCTGCTAAATACCAAATAATTAGTTGTAGCATTTCCTGAATAGGGAATATGAATCCAAATAGCACAGAGGGGCAGCAGCTGGCAGAGGAGAAAGGAGGCAAGAGGGCGAAAACATTCTGTTCGGTCAAATAAATGTAGAGACTTCAATATTCCTCTCTGTGTATCTCTACCTCTCTCTATCTCTATTTCTATCTCATCTCTGTCTCTAAATTGCTGCATCCTTAGCTAAGGCTGTCATTGCAGCAATTACCAAAGTACAGCATTTAAATTCTGCTACACCTTTTCAACAACATACTTCAATTTGTTCCCTGCAGAGACAGAATGGATCTAAAGACAGCCTAATAGAAGAAACATCTCAGCTCTCCGCTAATGTTGATGGAAAAGCCACCACTAAGATCGTAAAAACTGTACAGTTGTCACGCTTCAAGGTGGAAACTTGACTGCTGTAACTGAAGATGGCAAATGGATGTTATTCTTTGGAAACTGAGAATTTGTGTGTGTGTGAAGGAACTGAAGTCAACGACGTAGCAATTTCTTCAGGATGCTCTGAAGTGCAGCCTGCTTGCAGAGAAGACCAAGCAATGCTTTTATCACTGACACCGTTGTAGTGGTGTGATCAAGGAGAAGCTGCCTGATTAGACCACCAAAAAGAAATGTCTTGTAAAACTGAATGATCAGCAGTTACATTTCCAAAAAATGAACAAAAAAAAATTGCTGCAACAAAACAGGTTTTATGGTCTACTGTGTAACTGAACAGCCTTTTTCCAAAAAAAAAAAAAAAAGACTGTTAACTGACATGATCAGGACTAGATGCTTCATGAGAAGCAAGATAGTCGTATTTTTGGCCAATTGTGCAATACAGTGATATGGGGAGAATTACCTTCACAGTTTTATATGGGGATCAACTTGTGTCCTGCGACATAAGGACTAATAGCTCTTACAAGGTTTATTTTAGCCTAGCACAACAACAGATGCTCACATTGTTACAACAAATGTTGACTCAACCTCTTTTAGTAAAAATAATAGACTTGGTAACACCCTGTAGCAGCAAGTTCCAGAGGTGATACAGATTTACTTTCCCTTGGCAGTTTTAAGTGTTCTCAATTTTTGAATGCCCTTTTATGTAGAGGGACTATTAAAGTGAACATTCCATACCACAGAAATATGTCTATCACCTTATAGTAAACCACACTGGAAAAAAATGGTGGATGTGTACTGACCCACCATGGTCAGACTGCTTAACAAGTCACTTAAGTACTGGTTAAATGAAACTTGTAGAGTAGGATTTAAGACAGCTGGCAAGTAGCGTTTTTGGGGGGGTTTTAAATCAAGATTAGCAAAATCTGCCTTAATCTCTCTTTTGTAAATTGATGCTAGTACTTTCTGATACTTTTCTCTGAGCCACTTCTACTCCAATTAAATGAGAAAGGCAGTATTTCAGGTTATTATAACTGCAATTTTTTTCTTTTGTCATGGTAGGAATAGTAAATTTTAATGAACATTGAGTGGATTACCTTCTAGTATGTATCTGAAGAGATGCCTAGCTCTTCTCCTGTCCAATCACTTTGCACAAACAGCTGAAAGTCATTCCTCTGCCTCCCATTTCTCCACCCTCAGCAAATGGATGAGCCTTCTGGTGTTGCTAACTTACTAAGAAACTTTGTAAAACCTTTGTGTTGCCAAAGTAACTTTTGGCAAGTGTAATCCCCAAACTACTGAACTTGTCAAACAGCAATGGAAATAACTGTAGTAGCTTATGTGCCTTTTTTACATTTGTCCTCCTTAAACTCAAGCCCCACTGCCTTCAGTGACTTGCAGTGATCCAGGCCCTGCAGTGATTCTTCCCCTTGCAACACCATACTGGGGGCTGCAGCCCTGTCAGAAGAGCAATACTGTTTGAGAACTGGAGTGAGCATAAGGCAGCTACGCTTTACAAGAGGCATGGGATTACTAATACATATTTTAACTAACAAAACTAAGAAGTGAAACCTCGTATGATGTGTTTTAACTTCCACTTAATTTTTTTATTCTCTGTTGTTTCATGATCTAAGGTGGCCAGGTGGATGCTATTAGCCAAGGTGGTAGCCATACAGTTTGTATATTTCCGTCACAGTAGGGTCTGCAGGCTGGGAGATGATGCATCGTGCCAGGGAAGGCAGATTTACTTTGTAAGTATTTTTCTTTGATCACTTATTTTGGACAGTTCTGCTTTTTCACTATCAGTGAACAAATCTAAGGGAAGTGAAGAGCTAAAACACCTCTGTGGTAAAAATTCTATTTTTGTGGAGGTTCTTCAGCATTTTCTGAACTTACTGTGGATTTCATCCTAGGATATTGTTGGCCTTGGCTTAAAGTATTTGCTCAAACTTTTTTTTGTGTCTGTTAAATGGTTTCATTGGCATTGCTCCAATTTAAAGAGATCCTCTAGGATCTGTTTATGAGCTTGTGTAGTATTCTCACAAGTACCAGTTAGAAAACCAAACAAAAAGAAAGAAGAAAACAGAATCACAAAAAATAAAAACAACCAACCAAAAAACCATCACTGTGGTAAAAGTAGTGGTGATATAGATTAATCTAGAGCATCATGATCTCTTGGAAGACTACTGACATATGACAAACCACACAAGAACTGGTTAATGTCTGCAATGAAAGCAACTTCTTACTTCTTCAAGAAAGTGTTCCAAGCTTGGAGCATTTATGCACTTGCTTGTAGTTTGTTGCTTTCTAAATCATTACTGTTATTGTACATTCCTTACTCGGGCACAGGCAAGTAGAACATATCTACTACTTTAGGAGGATTTGTGTTGTTATTAATTTGGAATTAACTGTTCATATCTTGCCAATCCTCAAATACTGATCAAGAAGAAAATTACTTGTAAAAGCTTATAGCCAACCTCATATTTTCCTGAATGTTGGCATCTGCCCATGGGCTTTTATGTATTATTGCTGGATACCATCATCAAGTGTGTAGTATTTTGCTTACCCCATTACATCAGAAAATAGGCTTCTATCTAGTCTAATAGCGATAGGTTTCAATTTTCAAGTAACAGGAGAGTTTTTTCATAATCAGGCCAATGTTTTGCCTTTAAATGCAAAATTTACAGGAAGAGCCCTGGATTTGAATTGGTGGTCTTCTATCCAATAACACTATACAGGAAGCAGGTTTTAGCAAACTAATGCTTGGTCTAGGGCACTGCAGTACAGTGTTGTATGCACAAAAGAAAGACTAAGCCTAACGCCTGTATTACACATCGAGCGTCAGTGCCAGAACAAGGCAAAACTTGGAAGTCACGCTCAACTAATAGACCAGAAAAGTAAACTTCTTCCACATACGTGAGCCTCCTTTCCCTTCAAGCTTCTTTTCCTAAGTCATTTGAGGAAAGGCCCCTTTTCTTGTGATCTTATTTTTCTATGAGTGATACCTACAAGCGATCAATCGCTGAAAGCACTTACACAGCTATATTCTGTAGCCCTAAATTAGCCCTACAACATCTGTAGGTGGGTAGCCTTGACAGCTCTGAGCTACACCTTGTTCTTTCCACCAGCTGCCTTTCCCAGATTTCTTGGGGCTTTCACTGCCCAGAGGCAGTTATGTTTGCAGGCCTGGAGTTTGGAAGCCAGTCCAAAATGCTGGTACTTCCTGATGAGTGTGGCAAGGGACAGGAGACGTATAATTGTGTCAGGCAAAGTTTACCCTGAGGTTGAATGCCATACAGACCTGTCCTCACTTGAGACATTCTCATCATCATTCTGCATCTTTTGTGCCGAGTTAATCTCAGGCTAACAATTTTAACTTTGTGCCTCTGCATTTCTCTCTTCTGAGACTTCTATAAGTGCTAATAATAGATAAGTTACAGAACTCTCTCACTTACTAATTAGGAACACCTACAACATCGATATACCTCTTTGCAAAAAGATGTATTTTATACAATAAAGAGGGCTTGCTAATGACACCACAAAAGGATTTTTATATATCCCGTATTGGTCCACTTGCTTGTTAGCTAGTTTCTTTCATTAGGAGCTAGCGTTGACCTGCTGTTTTCTACACTGCACTACTTATCTGCATCCCTAACCTTGCACCTCATGTTCTAATTGAGCTCATTATACTGAAGATATCAGTTGGGGGAAAAAAAAAAATAATAAAAGAATCACTACCATTTAAGTTGCCAAATCTATCATCTTTATACAGGTGAATATTGAACTGAATATTAGCACATTTTCTTTTGGGAAAGCCTGTTTAATTCAATGCTCCCTAGAAAGACGTTTGAAAACAACATACATAAACATATCAATGTGATGCATATGTTCTATGTACATTAAGTATTCATTAAGCAACTGTGTGCTTTATTTTAAATTGAGTTTGATAGATGGCTATGTCAATACTTGTGTCCAAGTTATTTAAAAGTCAAGTAAAACTTGAATTTTTAGGGCATTCCATAGTTGCCTGTGTGTCTTATTTACATTACACAAAGGAGCAAAGGCTTCAGAAACACAGATTCATTTGACAGTGCCATCTGGTAAAAACAGGTGTAGTACCAATTAAAATCCACTTGAGGATACAGCTACTCTAGATTAAGTATTTTTCCTGGTAGCAGAAAGTTGTCAGCATTTTATACTTCCAGTGCATATCCATACTACTAAAAATCACCAGAAAGCAAAAGCATGTAGGCTTAGCAAAGGCTATGTAGGCTGTCAAACAAAACACAGATGCAGAGCCAGTGTGGCAGATGGTCTCTTAATGTTCCCGTTTCAATTTCTCTCCTTGTCTCCTTGGTAAGGGTTGTGGTGGTTTGACCGTGGCTTGACACCAGGTGGCCACCAAGCTCCTCTGTCACTCCCCTCCTGCTCAGGACAGGTTAGGTTGAAAGAAAATAAGATGGAAAAAAGACTTGCGGGTCAAGATAAAATTAATAAAATTAAAGCAAAGACTGCATACAGAAGCAAAGGAAAACAGGAGATTTATTCTCTACTTCCTGTCAGCAAGCAGTGTCCAGCCACTTCCCAGGAAGCAGGGCCTCAGTATGCATTGCAGTTGGTCTTAGCTTTATTGCTGAGGAGACATCATATGGCATGGACTATCCCTTTGGCCAGTTTGGGTCAGCTGTCCTTGCTACGTCCCCTCCCAAGATCTTGCCGCCCCCAGCCCACTGGGTGAGAAGGGAGTGTTGGACAGATAGCCTTGATACAGCTGCCAAGACACCTTTCCAGCTACCAATACAAAGCACAGCACTTTGAGGGCTGCTTTGTGCAAAGAAAGCTCTACCTCAGCTGGGCCCTATACAAGAGTGAAGAAAATTACTGCCCTCCCAGTGGTCATGAATTAAATTATACACCCTATTCACTGTGATGTTAAGATCTCAAAAATAGCTAGGACTATGCAGTTATTTCCTCAATGAAGCTACCAGAATGTATTTGACATTCTTCATAAAATACTGTCATTAAATTTACTAGAAATGAGCCCCTTTGGTATAAAAAAAAGGGGTAACGGATTTACATTCAGGAATGCCCTCACTGATAGACTGTTTTCAGTTGGTAGAGCTAGCCTGAGTCAACTTGGATGCAGGGTGCTAAAACATTAAAGAGGAATCTGGAACAAGCCAGTTGTCTTTCTGTGCACACATCTCAAGGGTTCTGATTTGCAGCTTTAATACTGACAGCCCTCTTCCACAGAGCACTGGAGCCAAGTAACACAAAGGACAGATCTTTGTTCGCTTGCTCCCCTAGGCCACCTTGGAACCTGTCCTCCTCTCTACTTTTTAACACTGCCAACTTCCAACAGTCTGTCAGACATTGTTTTAATGGAAAACAGAGGAAGGGAAAAAAACCTCCAAACAACAAGAATTCAGAAGCTTGAGGTTTTTTTCCAAGGGTACAGCCCAGTTCGCCACTTATAAAAACTAAAAGCTTAACATGGTACTTACTGTTTACTAGCATTACTATTCTGGTAATCTGTGCCCTTACACTCACCTATTCCTCCCTCTACCTCACTTTGTCTACCACACTATGAAACAGGTATCACACACTGAAGCTAAAGATTCTACAGTTTTTCTTGTTGAAAGGGAATTAACATTTTAGACAGTAATCATTAAGACCTGTTATTAAACTCTCAGTAGTTAAAAAAAAAAATCTTAAAAGCTAGTCCCGCACTTTAAGAACAAAGCCCCACAAACAAAACTCCTGGACAGATGGTATCTTCAGGGAATGTAATCCCTAACCGAAACCCAAAGCTTTCAAGTGCATCCAGTAATTAATTACATGCCGGATCACTAAAAATTAATTACTTTTGTCTAAACCTTTCCTTCTTGACAAACCCAAAACTAACTTATGCTTAGACTTTGCATTAGTAATTTGCTTACATTCAGTACTGAAAAATCAGACATTGCAAGATACATAATTTCAGCATTTGCTCTTCTGGTAAAATTAATTTATGGGAAGTCTTCCTGAAAAATCAAGCAGGAATTCCAGCTGTTAACACTACAGTATTTCACTCTGCTTCAAGTTTAGTTAAGTACCAGGTTATGTAGTGATCAAGGTAACAGTAATCCAGGCTTGCAGTTTTCGGTGTTAAGGAGATAACTTTCCTGCTATTTTTAAACCCAGTTTTGCTGAATTTTGATTTCCACTTTTCTTCACCACAATACAAATTTCAGCTAACCCAATCTCCAAGTACTACAAAAGACCACAGTTTCACTGATCACCTTCCATCCATTTAGTAACTCCTAGGTTTTATCTAGCCCAACAGGGTGAACTGGTATCCCCAGAAACAACATAGAGGAAGTCAGAACTGTCAAACAGAGGCAACTGCTATTACCATGGAATCATGGAATGGTTTGCGTTGGAAGGGACCACAAATACCACTTAGTTCCAACCCCTCTGCCACAGGCAGAGACACCTCCCACTAGACCTGGTTGCTCAAGGTCCCATTGAATCTGGCCTTGAACACTTCCAGGGATGGAGCATCCACAACTTCCCTGTAAAGCTTAAAGCCATTAGCCCTTGTACTATCACTACAAGCCCTTGTAAAACCCCAACTCTCTCAGCCTGTCCTTGTAGGAGAGGTGTTCCAGCCCACTGATCGTATTATAAAGACAGAAAGTCTATGAAATAGAATTTATTTCTTGTCCACATGAACATTACCAGCCATTGTCCAAATACATTTAAAAGCATCTTGTGTTACTACACGCAGGCTTAATATTCCATCTTTTTAAGACCTTCTTGTTTCTTCAGAGTAGTCTTGCACAGACTGCCACTGCTCTCAGGCTGGTTCTAACAATTCATCCTAGGGAAAAAAAGAAACAATGTGAGATCTGACACACGTAGCATACAGCTGTTTTCAGTAACATCTTCTAGATCCCTGAAACTGGTACAAAGTTACCAAGATCAGCTTCCCCCTCACCCCTCTGGAAGAAAGTCAGAAGCTAAAATCTGCAAATCTAATTTTTAAAAATTTTTAAAAGAGAGGCTCTTTGTCCATCTAAACAAGATTTCAGATCCTAACTACAAATTGGTGGCAGTACTAACATGTTCTAGTTTGTGGGAATCAATACAAAGTTTTGTAGTAGTAACTCAGGCACCCATCTGTGCATTACAAAACAGTTTAAGAGAATAAGCAGCCAATAATGGAAAGATGAGACTTAGTAATTTTATCTTGGAGAACAAGTAGCAGCCCTGCTATTGGATAAATTACTCACAGTGGGTTACACACACATTTCTCTTCCCAGTGTCTGACAGGTTCCTATAAAAACAGTGCCCAGCTTTCTCTTCAGTCTTGTAAAAACCCCCAGTTGTCTATGGTGCTAAAGGTCTGGGGTGGACTCCACTAGTGCATTTTCTACCATCAGCACTGGTAAAGCATTAAGTGTGTCTGTGTTTTTTCATGTTGCTCATATAGCTTTTCACATTTCAA
>VZZY01005244.1:0-19274 GCA_013400335.1 Eurystomus gularis | reverse complement strand
GTAACTCTCGCCGGTTACATTTACCGGTGTAACTACTGGGGCCTGCCGTGTGTGCCGCCTGTTCTCGCCAGCCAGCTGGGCGCGCAGTGAGGCCTTCACCGGTACGGCTTGTGCAGGCTAGGCCCCTGGTTGTACAGTTACGCTGCCACAGAAAGCGTCTGTGGCGCCTGAAGCTCTCGCTCCGTCAAGCTGCCCTGCTGCAGGCACGGGGGCCTCCGGCGCAGCACCCTGCGGAGAACTCGCGTGGCGGGAGATGATGCGGGCGCCCACAGGCCGCTTTAGGGTTCCCTTCTGAACACTGTAGGTCTGTGTTTTTGCCATAACTCCTGTGAAAGGTGGTGAGCTCCATAGTGAGACGACGGCACACAAACATCTTGTTCTTGTGTATTACTGATACGTTACCGTACCGATAGTGCCCTGCTGTTTGCTCCACAGCTGGAGGAGCACATGCAGTGTAACCATCCCCGGTTCAGCTGGGCAAAGTGTACAATAGCCCTTGACGGTTGAATGCTGGCAGGGGCTCAAGTCTGGCACAACTTCCAGATTTGCTGACCCCGTAAGCAAAGGTGGTACATACCATCTTTGAAAGACTGTGAGAAGACAGGGATAGAGCAGTTTGCACACCAGGAGAATAAACTGGCACCAGCTGTAGAGAAACCCGAGACCTGTACAGCTCTCCTTTCTGCTTTTTTTTTGCGCTGCTTCTTTGAGCTGCTGTGGCCTGCTTGCTTCTAGCTCCTCCATACCTGGGAATAGCAGAGAGTGGTTTTGTCTGACATCCAGAAGGCACAGCTGCAAAATCATTTCTGCAGGACGGCCTGATGTGTGACATCTTAGCTAAATTACAGGAGGTTATAAAAGGGCTGCCAGATGCCCAAGTGTTACAGAAGAGGTGTGATTCATGGCAGATTTGATAGTTGGGGAATAAATATAAATGTAAGAAACAGCAAAGGGGCAAGCAGATATCACCACTCACAGCTTCTGGAGAAGTCTACAGACTTGCAGGACTTCAGGATTCTTCATTTGGTATTTTAGGCTCAGTCTGCTTTTCAGAAATCAGGTTTTGTTTCATTTTGCTTAGGCATATCTCTAAGACATGGTCTGTTAGTCTTCTCTTTATAGCAAAACTAACAGTTATTGTTAGCATTGATTTTAAGCAGATTCACCTTCAGTAGCTTCGGCTTGTTATTCAAAATTCTGTTTTCCACATAAAGAAGATTGTCTCAGGCATTACCTCATGCCTAACTTATGCATGTGTAAAGGTCAGCACTTTGAGTAAAATGATACTTAAAATACAGATATAGTTGGTCTTGCAGAGGAAGCTGATCAGATTGTTGCTGACAGTCAAGCTAGTAAATCAATGGAGACCTGTGTTGCTGATACAGTCAAGTGTTGATTTGCAGCTCAGAAACAGCTGCCTGAACAGAAGTTTAAGTTAAATGGAACTATTCCAGATTTTGAGGACATAAGTGTACAATGTAGTGAAGAAAAAAACTTTGTTTGTGACGTTTGTTATTTGTGCCTGGGGATACAGGAGAGCTTGAATAGCTACATGAGAAAACATTCTATCTGATTATATTAAAAACATGGTCATTTCAGGTGACCTCAGAAGTTGTTACTGAATCACAGAATTGTTTTGGAAGGAACCAGATAGAGTCTCCCAAGAATGGACTAGAGGGGGAGAATCACCTCTCTTGGCTTGCTGGCTACACTTTTTTGATGCAACCCAGGATACAGCTGGCTTTCTGTGCTACGAGCACACGTTGTTGGCTCGTGTGCAATTCTTCATCCACCAGTATCCCCAAGTCTTTCTTCTCTGCTCTCAATCCCATCATCCTCCAGCCTGTAGTGATAGTGGGCATTGCTTTGACCCAGGTGCAGGACCTTGTACTTGGCCTTGTAGAACATCATAAGGTTAAGTTGGGCCTGCCCCTCAAGTCTATCTGAATGACATCCATTCCCTCAAGCCTATCAGTGTGGTGTCATCCACAAACTTGACAAAACAGTCAGATACCACAAGAAAAGAGTGACCAAAGTGATTTTCACATGAAAGATACGGGCTAGGGACATTGGTCACAAATCCTGTAGTTCCACTCTTTACTGAACAACTTTCGAGACAGTAAAAATAATCAGTGGAACAATTTACAAAGGATTCTGCGTTCCTGGATTTTTTTTTTAACCTGTTTGATTTAGTCCAGTCAGCGATACACTTTTTCTGAAAGTAGCAATATAGTTAAAAAATGAGTGACTTAATGTGAGGCACTTCTAGATGGTCACAGTGAATCTGAATTCCTAATCTTTCAATTAATGAACAGTATTTGTAGTCATAATTAACAATAGTTCTTAGTTATCTAGTGGATGAAAATATCCTCTTGAGGTGGAAACAGACACCTTGCTGGCACATTTAAGTATCTAGGAGCTTTAGCAGAATGGGCTCTTGAACTCTTCTTTGGCAGGTTAAGACATTGTTGTCCCAGCAGTCTGCCTTGTTCTGCCACAAATTACTGTACATGTTGTATGGTTAGCAGAAGTTAATTAGCTGCTCTGATAACAAAGCCCTGTTGTTGCTTTCATGGCCTCTGATGGGGAATCTGAGCTAAACCACTGACCTGTGGCATGTGGTGGCTGAGGTATTCCAGTCTGTCAACTTAGCCGCAGGGCACAAGGGGAGAACTTGACCCTGCAGTGATTAAGACAGAAAAACTTACCAGCCTAGTGAAAAACTTGAGACACTTGGCTTGTTTGGTTTTGAAGTTAATAGTGAGATATTATTTTCTGTTTGGTTTCCTAAATATGTGATTAATGATATATTCAGTGAAATTTGCTTTGTGTCAGTTGGTGATATTTTTTAATCTTGTTTCAACCAGATTTGTTAAAGGGCTAGAGAAATACTAGGTGCTTTAAGATTTTCTGAAAAAAACATCATCTAGCTAGCCAAATGACCTGCTAAATCTTCATATTGTCATCCCACCAGACTGAGAAAGCGTAAGAGGGAGCCATGGTAATGTCTATACTTGCTGTTGTATACTTCTCCACAATTTTCTTTTAAATTCATAAAGACAGTCTGTGAGTGGCACTGCAGTCCTCCAGCAGTGAGGTGCCTGTGTCTCTAAATAGGTGTGGGCAGGAGTCACGTTTCCCAACTTCACTGAGCTCCATAGAACCCAGCACTGGAGTGTTACCTGCTACCTAAACTTAAGGTTTGCGCTTTCTGTTTGAATATTGTTGAGCACTTCCTGAGCATGCACAAAAGGCCTCTTCTTATTACTGAAGTATTTTATCAGACCTGAGAATATTTACATCAATTTAGCACTGAAAGAGACTATTTAGGCTTTTGATGGCATGGACTTTAATTCTAGAAAGTACTGCACTTCATTCATTCTCATTTCCTATTTTCAAAGTATAATTCAACAGCTGGCAACTGGCATCCTCAGATAAGGGCTTTTTTTCTTTTTTTTTTTTTTTCCCAGAAATGTCATGTCAAATTATGTTAGTTTCTTACAGATTTACCACTATATAGAAAGGAGAGGGAACTTAATAATCTGACCTGATTCAATACTCACTCTCACTCTGCAAGTATAGTGCAGTAGAAACAGTTCTGGCTCCTCATCCCTTTCAGTAGTCATTGATTTCATGGGACACTAATAAACAAAATCTGAATCTGTAATAAGCATCTTGTTTTGTTCCACTCTGTCTAGGTGTGTCCTTAGTTTTCCTGAGTGAATTCCAAGACTGACTTGTAAGGGTATAATTCCTCATTGTGCATTCTTCAGCAAGAAAACCAGTTCCTGCCCTTCCTGGCTTTCGACCTCATGTTCCTGTTCCCAGCATCAACTGATTGCTCCATGGCTTATGTTAATGCCAGTATTTGTGGCAACGTGGCACTAAACAAGTCACTGAAACTACCAGGAGTCCTGAAAACAAGTGATTTGGCTTTGGGCAAAATGAAAATGTTCAATAGAAGAAAGTAAAATAAATAAAAATAGTTAAGTGTAACCTTAGTAGAGCCATGAAAGGTTAGAGTTTAACATAGGCACTTCTTAGTTTGGGATGTGTGTTGCACAGAAAGCTTGAAAACAAAAACTTCCTATTATTTGTCTCCTATAGAATAAGGGGCTGCTGTGTATGCAATATTTTAATGATGTTATAGGAAATCCTAACAGAAGCTGATAAAGAGAGTATCTCGAGGGAGCATTGTGAGTGGAAGCTGAAATAGCTCTAATGTGCGTTGTGAACAGTGAGTCATTAGTGTCATATTGCTCCTGCTCTGTTGTCTTGAGTGATTTGGAGCACTTTCAACACCAGGCTTACTGCATACCTTTGCTGAATTCCCACCAAAGTTGCAGAGTGTGATTTTGGGGTTTTTGTCCCCTTCATTTCTATACTATTTTTTTCCTGCAACCCACCAGAGGTCAGTGTAATGCCGAGGAATAGGGACAGGACAATAATGTGGAGTTGCTGCTCGTTGGTAGGATCATGCTAATTACTTAAGTGCAGCAATGGTCTGTCTAGCAGCATACCTTGTCTTCTGTCAGTACCAGCTGAATTATGGGAAGGGTATGAAGCTGGCAATAGGTCAATGCAAAGTCACCGATAGATGGTGAAACTGTTAGCATTAAGTTTGGTATATATTTCAAAGGGTGTTAACATCAATTAGCAGCTTTCCAGATATTCTGAAAAGATTAAGAAATGACCAAGCCATGCTAAGCTCTTGTCTCAGTGGCTCTTTGTGCTAACACAGGTCACAGTGTATTTGCAGTTTGAATGAGAAAGTAGTTTGTCTGTTACTTAGTTTTTCACCTTCTGTTCAGTAATTGTATAATGAGGCAGGATGGACAAGTACCCAGGTTTGCGCCTTCTTTATTTTACATGTTATTACCAGTTTTACTAGTTTTCCGTGGAAGAGAGGCACTGCTGTCTTTCAGGCTCTCTTTTTCTTAGTTCTTACTATGTTTTGAAGTAGAACGCGTGGTAATGGCATACAAAATTCAGACTGAGCCTGCACTGCCAGTTTCTACAGAAGCACTGTATTATTTTTGTTATTGTCACATCTCCCATTCATTGATGGACTTCAGTGTTTCCCTTCCTTATCCTAATAGCACCTGTTCATTGAATAAAGGTCTTCACTGGGCTACAGTGGCACATCTGTTTCATTCAGAGCTGATAATATTAATTGGAAGCATTTTAGGACTCCTAGCTGTAAAGCTCTTTCTCCAATGTATTGTACTTTTAATTCATTTAACTGAATTTTTTTGCCATTGTATTTGCCTAGTCAGCTGACTTGTGCAGGCTCCTCTGAAGTTCCTCTCAGCTTCAAATTGTAGCCTGAATAACTATGTTTAATTATAAAGCCCAGTAAAATACTGGTGCTTTAAGAATTCTGTTAAATGTGTGTTACTTTTTTTTCTTTCAGAAATTTCTGTAGCCATTCTGTATCACAAGTCTTCATCTGGTGGATTGCATTTGGAGCTTGTTTCCTCCAAGTGAAGGATTTTTCCTTCCTGCTCTATAATTTATTTCACCATGAACAGGACAATAGATTATCCTGGAGGAAAAAAGATTTTGAGCAGATGTCTTTTCCCCCCTGTGACTGCACTGATTGACTCTTTCTTTTGTGGTACTTCTAGGACTGAAAGTTTGGTAGAAACAAATACAATAAGGCTCAGGCAAATCAGCCAGTAAACCAGATATTCAGGCACGCTCAGCATCCCCGAAAGAAGACTCATTTAGTAATGTGTGGATCTGAGTGCCTCTGCCAAATCAGACTGCTCACTTAAGTATACTTCTAGGCTAACAGGTAGATATAAATAATTCTTACACTTATTGAAAAATCCACAGAAAAGCAGTATGGGGGTTGCTTGGTGCAGACCTCTCCACAGCAGCATATATCTCTTTGCTTTTGAGTTAAGAAGAAAACTTGAAACTAGTACAGGAAAATGACACATTAGTGCCTGACGGTGGAGTGTCCACAGTTCTGCTTGGCAGTCTGGTGTGAACTGCTCAGCTTCTCTGTGAAGCTGGTAGATGAACCTGCCCAAACTTCTGCTTATGAGAATGCAGCCTTTGAGAAGCCAAAGAATTGTTAATTTTTATGTAGGAGGGCTGATTAATTTCAGAGCAAGACATTTTGCTTGTATATTGGCACTGTCTTGCTCTCTATGTGGTATATACACTGCACTTGTTTTGGAAAAGTTAACTTTAATTCCTGATACATTCACACATTCTTGAAATAGCTTTTATTTTCAAAACATTAGTTAATGTAAACATACACCCACTCATCCTTGCCAGCACTGTTATGGCTTTGAACTTCATTTGTTGTTGAGAAGCTCAGTCAAGGTGGGCACTGAGTAAACATAATAGCTATTTCTTTCTCTAAACTAGCACAGTATAGTAGTGCTGGTGGCTTTTCAGGGTGGTTTGTGAAAGTAGTTTTTGTCTTCCCACAGAAGTTCAGTCTTGTTACAGCACTTTGCATGCTAGCCAGGAGTAGGGTGTTCAACTTATTTGGTGCTGGACACATTTGAAGTATAGCTTCTAGGTTTTGCTTGACTCTTTTTTCTGTTTTCTTGAAACACGTTTCTTCTTCTTGCCTTGTGGAAATGGGCAACAACAGTGAGAAATATGACACTATCCTGACTTTTCTTCAGGGTGTGCTCTGTTTGCAGAGTTCATTGGACAGGTCCTTTTTTTCCCCTGTTTTTCACTTTCTAGTGAAAAAGGGTGAAAGAGATCCCAGGGTTGTTGTACAGAAAAGGGCTTGTTTACTCTTGTTCAGATAATCAGGAGTGGTCATCTAGCTATTCACATTACCAGTAGGCTTTCATGACAAATGTGTTCCATAATGGCAGCTCCCCTGCCTTTTGAGAATAGTGCCCATAGTTGTGCTGCAGAATGGTGCATCAGTGGTCTACCTTTTGTTTCTGTATAGGTTTAAAAGGTTGTCACAAATCCCGCTGCACTCACTGAGCTACCAGCATTTCTCACCCTGAAAATTATGATATGCTGGCATATCATTACTGTAAGATTACATTACTGGGATATAAAATTCCAGGAGATTTTTTTTTTTTTTTTTTTGTGGCAGCATGGTGTGATTCAGGGAATGAACAATTCAGTTGTGAGACCATGCAGTAGGTGAGAAATAATGCTATCTGCTGGTTGTAAAATAGAACATTAACGTTATTTTCCACTGATGCTGCTTATTAACTCTCACCATTGTGGCTTCACTATAAAAATGTGTTGGCCTGACATAGGCTAAGATAATCAGAGTTTTTCTTTTATTCTGTGATTGCACAGCCTGTTTAATTAGAAGATCCTTTCAGACTGCAATAAGAAGAATGTTGGTATTAATCTACAATATTTGTCCCATTCACTAAGAGCAATTATGAGCTATGAATTATAAATGATAACTTATACACTGTGGTATTCATCTGTACTGAAACACAAATAGGTTTTCAGTTCTTGTCCTGTGTGTATGGAAACCTGCATGGCTTTATTCACCAGGAAATTGGGATTCATTTTCACTTGTCCTCAAGAGCTCCTAGCTTTAACTTAGATCAGAACAGCTGCTGGTCACAGGTGTCCATTCTATAGAAGATGTTTGTGTTCAGGGATTGTTGAGGACATACCCAGCTGCAGTGCAGGTATGCACATTGATTGCATACCAGGCTGAGCCAACTGAGTGGCTAGATCCCTCAGATACCCATGCCTCCTTGCAAAGATACCTTCTCACAGAGGCAAATACAATGCCAAAAGTCTGGAAAGGGAAGCGTAAGACTTTTGTTGTAGCCTTTCTGTTGATCATTATATGTAGTACTTGCGCAAAATACTGTTTTTTTCTGGGCTCATTCTGAAATATTTAAATCTTCCTTTGCAGGGTAGCAAGAGAGTGGCTTCAAACCCAAGGTCTGTGTAGTATCACTGCAGTATACTCAGCATTGCGGAGCCTATATTCCTTGATGGATATCACACCTGGTCAGCCAAGTCCTGATTCTGGACTGGGATGCACTAAGGCCTGTGTGTATAGCTTGATATGGGCATGAAGCTGGGAGCCTTTCAGAGCACCCTGATATCCATATGAAAACAGTTTTCAAACATAGATGTCATCATTTCACTATATTCATTGGCCAATTTATCACTATTTAGTGCTAGATTTGCTTACCAATATGTACTTGCTGTTTCACTCAGACTTCTCAATGGAGGACTCTGCTGTTACCTGGTCATTTAAATGTCATTTAAATGCGTGGAATAAATGCAAATTTCCAAACTTGTCATGTAATTCCCTAATGTTGTTGTATTAGCCATCTAGAATATATGCAGCTACTCTGAAAGTTCGCCTCTGAACTGGCAATCAGATACGGCATTTTGAGATAGTATTTTGCCCAAAATTACATTTACTTCAACTTTAAAACTTTGCTCTGTCCCAGGAAGTTACTATAGGAAAGGCTTTTGTTTCTCAGCAGATCTGCTCACTGAATTCAGGGAGGATAGGATAACTGAGCATTAACCAACTTTTCCTTCTGTTAACCGTAGAGACAGCTCATCTAAAAGTAATCATTGAATCTCCTTTTTGTACGTACTTCATGGAGTTACTTACTGAATGCCAACTTGTGTAAGTCCTTTGAAAACAATGGGTTTCCCTGTTCCTGCACAAAGGCACAATCTCTCTTGCTGAATGTTTTTTATCATGATCATATGTAAACAGGAATTAACTCAGCTTGCCTTTCAAATCCCATACTAAATTTGGACTTGTCAGAAATTACTTCATTTTAATGTGAACATACTGATCTGAAAGTTCCAGAATAATAAATACAGAATACCTGCCTAAGAGATACAAGTTAAAGAAAAGGTTTTAATATGGAGCAAGAGGAGACAAACTGGAATATCTCAGTTACAACAGACACACTTCAGAGATGAATGCTTTTACCAGCAACAGATAACAGTTGTGCGTCTTTGTGACATGTTTGGACACCACATGTTGCCTTAGTGTACTTCTCAGGTTTCCGTTGCTATATACAGTCTGTCATCCTGGCAGTTGTGAACTCATGGTCTTTTCTCCTACCACTGAAGTTTGGCACATGTCACTAGGTCTTGTGTGAAAGAAGCATATGGTATTGCAGTGACTGAGGAGGGATTCCTTGTGGAAGTACAAGTGCTGGAAGTATTACATCAGCTGGAGGCCTTTTTTTCTTTCCCTTAAATTGTTATTTTTGCTTTATTGAAACTGACATGTCAGTCTGCAAGCAGGCATCTTGCCACTCCAGCAGATGGACAGGAACTTAAGTAGCCAAGAGAATAGATCTGTATAAGTCTTAAATGTGTGATGGTCTGATTTTCAGAAAGAGCTGTCACTGTAGTTTGTCATAGGGAACTTCCTTGGCATGTGGCTATAAGGGAGATAGTATATTATTGCTCAATTACTCCAAGAAACAAGCTATCAAAAGTAGTATGCAGTAAAGTTGCTGGGTTTGTCATTCAGATAAATAGAAGGCAGAATATCAGGACTTAACAACAAATATTTGGGTTTATGTGCTTATGTGAAGGAAAGACTACCAGGAAAAGCTAAAGATGGGGCATGGGCCATGTCTGAATTGCAGCTGAGTAGCTTAATAGAATGACAGATTTACTTTTTCAGCACTGCTTTTTCATCTTACTATAATATTTAAAGCTAGTAATACTTCTAAGGACCAACAAGTCTTGAAAGTTCTGTGCAGTGCCCTAATATGTGGTAAATGATAGCTGACAGTCCCACGTCCCGTGGAGTGTTTACAACCCAAAAGCAGACAATAAGTAACGTACTGGAGCAATCAAGTGGCTGGAACATGGGCATAGTTAACACAGAGACTGGATATCACAAATGTATATAATAGTATGTTTTCTTTAAGCATGGTAAGTATTACAGCTTTTGTATTTCTAATATATATTGTTAGAACTTCTCCCTTGCCAGAAATTCTTTAAGCCTCACAGCTGTTCCAGTCAATGGAAATAGAGTGTAAAAAAGTCTACAGTTTATGCCTTTGCTTAAGTGAAAGATCTAATCACTTGTCCAGGTTTTGTCCAGAAGATCTTTTCGGAAGGAAGAATACATTATAATTTCCTTTTCTATTATTATTACAGCTAGGTTTTTGTTAGCCTGTTT
The DNA here is from genome assembly GCA_013400335.1 of Eurystomus gularis. Classification (NCBI taxonomy): domain Eukaryota; kingdom Metazoa; phylum Chordata; class Aves; order Coraciiformes; family Coraciidae; genus Eurystomus; species Eurystomus gularis. The sequence goes on along the minus strand of VZZY01005244.1, from coordinate 9,139 downwards.
TCCTAAGGAAACTAAACCTTTGTAATCAGACTTTCTGGCTGCCAGTACATACCATAGTTATTAAACATTTTCAACTGATTTCAAAGGGGAGAAAAAAAATCTCAGGATGCAAGATCCTGATGTAATGATGTAATGAAAACTAGTGGCTTTGTAGAAGCAGAAGCCCTCCCAGCTGTTAGATGTTCTATTCAGCAGCCCATTAGCCAGCGAACAGGCACACATACACTTGCATATTAGTAGCTCCATGTTCTATTTCTTGTGAGGGTGTTGTCTCAGGGCACAGAGAGCAAAGCAAACAACACCGTAGGAAGCACTCTTGTTAGTTCTGCTACCCACAGAACACCCTGTAACACTTACACTTTTAGATTATGGGAAAATCAATATTTTCAAAACAGAAATTGATCCAATGCAAAATGTAAAATAAGATCTTTCTTCAGGATTGCTGATGTATTGGGCTGGCCAGATCTACATGGGGAACACTGCAGAATATTAAAATGAACAATTAATAATACTCAATCAGAACAAATAAGAACATCGTTCAGTGTTGCCAGGGGATAGGAGGTTGGGTCTAAACCTTGATTTTTTTCTTTCCTCCACATGTAGAGGAATGTATGACCTTCACTTATGGAGACACCTACTAGGTCCTGTTAAATTGGGCCATTCACATGTTAACAGTAATGTAGCTTTAGCTGTATGCAGCACTGCAGAAGCTGGGTGCACAACTGCAAACAATTATGAGGACAGATTGTACAAAACCCCACACTGCTGCAATTGTAGGTACCTGTATGAAGCCTGCTTGGATCATCTCCAAGAAGACCTCAGACTGCAGTGTAGATATGTCACTGCCCACTGCATACAGCCCTGAAGGTGAGTATCAGGTGATTGACTTGCCCCTGAAATGGGGAAATCAGAGTGTGTGTGCAGGAGCCTCTGTAACTGAGGAACATTGATGCTGAAGCCTAGCCAGACATGTACTCTAGCGTGGCCTAATGTTTGTTCTGGATGCTTCTCCAAATCCAAGATTGCTCATGGACATACTTTCTATTTTTGGAGCTAATCTCGTTTTTCATTCTTTGCAGATAAACCAAGAACCATGCAGGGTCCAAATTGAAATCACTTGTTAAATCCAGGCTGATTTTTCATATGTTTCTGTCCATTACCTCACCATTTTCAGCAGTGCTCAGATGACTCGGATAAGAATGGAGCCCTGCTGTCCTAGATGTGATATAATCCTTGAAAATGCCATTTACAGCCTAAAGAACTGGTTGTGCTAAGGCCTGGTCCATAGTGAAGAGCTAATGAAAACAGTATCATTAGATTATCTGCATTCCTGCAGGCTACCAGTGCTGTTGTATGCTTGAGGTTAAATGTACATAAATACGAGATCTGGGCCTAAGAAAGTAAGTGATCTGAAAGTACAGAGAAGAGGGATACAATTAAATCTGAATGTTAAAGGCAACCTGAAAACCTGTCTGCATACTTTTACATTCTTTACATGACTATTACATCATTGTTAAACAGTTGGAAGTGAAAGCAGATACCAGTTAGCTTATGTGTGAAGAGCATTTAAACAAAAGACAAATCTGTTACTGAAGGAAAAATAAAATACTTGTATGTGGCTTTAAAAATTTTGAGTGAAGAATAGAGTAGCTTCTTAAAAAGTGATATAATGCACTTGACTGCTAGAGTGATTGCATAATGCACCACATAACCAAGCTGACCATAGCTGACCAGGTTATGTCTAGAAATATACACTTGAAAGCAGATGGGATCAGGACATCATTTTATTAGCTCTTGGGCATCTTTTCTTTCTTCTTTTGTGGAACACTATTTGCCGTGTATCTGAGCTAGCATGGAAGACATAACTTAGAGGCTTTTAGAGGCATAGCTGTATTTTAGGACTAAGTTAAAAAACTGTGAGAGAAAGCACTGTTTCTAATCAAGGGATACTCACAAACTGCCACTATGCCACTTTGCCCCTGGAATAACTCCACTGAACTGAGATGCAAAGATGCAGATTTAGACACATGTAAGTCAGCTCAGAAACTAGGCATTTGTCTATTATCATTATCTGATCTCAGAAAGATAAACAGTTATGTTAAAAAGATGCCACAGCAGGTCAGGATTGCAGAAAGCCTGATTTATTTAACTGAAAAAGCAAGGACTAGCCACTGAAAAAGCAGTATGATTAAGATGACTCACTCTTGGCAGCAACATACTACACTAGGAAGGGAAATTGTCTTGATTCCATTACTGTAATACTAAACAGAAGTTCATATGTACCATCAAGAAGATGAAGAGGACTTCAGTGTATAGGTTCAAATGAATTGAAAATTTGGCCATACCTATGTGCTTGCTTTGAAATGATCTGGGAGAAGTTCAGAAAAGTTTGCTATGTTGCATCATAAATCAAAGGGTATGTTTGCATGACAAGATTACATCCTTGCATGTTTTTTTAAATGCAGAGTCATTCCATCATAATGTGTTGTGGTCTAAGTGATGCATTGCGCAACTTGAAAAATGGACCTCTGTGCTTGGAAGAAGAAAGAGACATAACTCTATGAACTTGATTTTACAGGGCAATTACCTTCTTGGTCATATAAGCTAACAGGTGATGGAGATGCTGAAGATCATATGGAGGGCTTGATACAACTTTGGGCAGGTTAAGAATGTGGGGAAGTAATGGAGTTTCAACCATAACTGGTGGAATCTTTAGTAATTATGATTCTACCCTTTTAAAATTTGTGTCAATGCAAATACCAACAGCTTTTTTGTTCATTTTGTTTCCTTTTTTTTTTTTTTTTTTTTTTCACTATAAGACGTTTTATCTAGAGTCGAAGAAAATAAAAGATGTGCAAAGCTGGGCCTTGTCATTTTCATGCTGAAAATAGCCTCTATTTAGGCAGAATTTCCAAGCGGTCATGATGCCAAGGCTTGTTAACTACAATTTTCAGTTTTAAGTCAGTTGTTTCTGACCACTTTAAATGCTGTTACCTTTCTCATACCTTTTGAGGGTATGAGAAAGCTCTCATTGGTTCCATTACTGCAGAAACAGTCTTTATTTTCCTAGGTTTGGGCTTGATGCTAGGAGTTGCTGAACATCTTCAGTCACTTCCCTCTGTATCAGAGAGGTGCAGTACCTCAGCCTGAGAGAACATGCTCAGCACGGGACTGAGCCCTTCTCATCCCTAGACAGCTAACATAGTCACCTTGCAAAGATCAGGCCCTGTAGCTCACACAGCTTTTGCAGGTTATGCAGCTCAGCGTGTAAGTGTACGAGTGTGCTACAAGTGTGCAGCACAAGCCTCTGCATCAGCTCCTGTGCATGGAGTGGTGTGCAGTGTGAACAGGGGCTGTGGAGGATCCATGTGTGTCCTCACTGTGGCCATGGGAGACTGGAAGCAGGCGGAGAGGAGAGGGAGCAGATTTTTCCTCCTGGCAGAAGTGAGACTTTCTAGTATGTGTGGTCTCATAGACAATGAGAATTAAACACGATTATGCAAGGCCCTGGATATGTTCAGCAATCAGAATTATACTTCACATGGCTGCCATGAAAACATAAACTGTGTAGAGTTTTGCTAACCCCCATTTGCAGACACATACACATGCAGAAATTCATAGTGGAGTGATTACAGGTAATACAATTTGATGCATTCTGTGAATTAACTTCCAAATCAGACTCATTATGCATTGTGCTGAAAATATTTGCTGCTTCGATACTACAGTTCAGCATGATTCACCAAACCATTTGCACAAAATGGACGTAATGGAGCACTTAGGATTTTTTTTACTGAGGTTTAGCTGTACGGATATGCTAATATACAAAAATCAAGCCCTTGTTTAAAGAAAGATGGTCACCATGTGTTCATCTTATTATGGACTTGATAGAAAAGGTCAATGGATGCAGGTTTAGCTCTGAAGAGTGGCACATACAAGTTATGGATATTAGGAATATTATCTAGATTTTTAATATTTTTAAGCACACCCTTGGTTTTTTTTTATAAAGATATGTAATATCATAAAATATAAATTGGCCATTATGTTGTGCAAAAGAGAGTATCATTTTTTATCTTGGACCTGTCATGTTTTGTATGGTGCTGCAATACTGAGGTATTTTTCAGGTAAAACTTCAATAGAGAGACTTACCCATGCTGCATTCCACCTGGCCTACCTGTAAGTTTATATGAATGCAGGATTTTTCATCTGATAAATAGCCTAACCCCCTGCAATTTATCTGTTGACTTTGATCATGGTAATGTGCAGTTCCTGTTAATTTATCACCAATGAGATTCATTCCAGCTTTTGAAACCTCTAAACACAACAAATGATTAGGGTAAACAAAGAGCAAAGAAATGTTACCTTTTCTTTCTTGAAATATATAGTTATTTAGTTGGTTTTTTTTCTCCGGAACAATCTCTATTAATGATCCATTATTAATATAATTTAATCCAGTATTTGTTCTAGCTTTTTTAAGGGACAATCTACTTTAAACCTGCAATCCGTATATTATTTAGAAAAGCTACCTTACATCATTTATTGATGGCTTTATGATTCCTCTGTAGCACAGCAGTTTGATTATGTCATACGTAATCCAGGATGGGGCCTTGAGCAACCAGGTCTAGTGGGAGGTGTCCCTGCTTATGGCAAGGGCGTGTAACTAGAGGACCTTTAAGGTACCTTCCCCCTCAAAATATTCTATGATTTCATGGTAAGAAAAAAATGCTGGAAGCAGCGTTCATGAATTCCATTTTTATACATATGGTATGTGTTGTATATAGAAGTGAGATGGCATGGCGCAGACACTATAAGGAATTGCATAATACCTCACTCAGTGGTTTTTAGTAATATTTAGTAGTATTCCTAATTCTTTTTTTCTCCTCAGAAATTACTGATAATAAACTATATATATGATAGAAGAACAGCTAAGCTTGCCTTTAAAATACTAGGAGTGGCTATTCAAGACATAACTGTGGTGCGTTTTTTTCATGTTGATTTCTTGTGTTCAGATAAATCAAAACAGTTCTGAATTGGGATATTATCTACCTCTAACTTGTGACTTTGACTCAGCAAATCAGCCATTCTAATTGCCACTTGAGAAAGCCTGTGCATAGACTACTGGGGAACGAGTTTATGTGGTACAAATGCGATGTGATAAATGTACTTTTTTATTCACAGTATTTGATTCTAGTGTCTTAACATCTCTGGGAGGAGGCCAAAAGGTAACAACATGAGCTGGTTAACAGTACCTAAAAATGAGTTCTTTCATAAATAAGTGAAAGGCAGCAGTCAAATGAATGCCTCAGGCAAACACAGAAACAATTGAAATCAGCATTTCTCTGCAAGAGATTGAAGTAGTGCTTGGTGACAACCTTTTGTGAGTAAATATTCATTAGCACAAGGCAACAGAAAACAGATGCCCTGTGCAGATAGAGAAAGGTAAGTAAGAATGCTACGCACAAGAGTAGTTATAATGGAAAATCTTTCTGACAAATAGAGGTCAGAAAAATTTCTGCACATGAGCTGTGTTTTTAGCAACTCAGTGGGATGAGAAGTCTCAGTACAGTCCGTGGGAGATAGAGAGTGATGCTCCAAGGTGGTGAACAGAGTGCCTTTCTGGGTGGAGCTGCCAAAGCTTTCCACCTTACCCATTCTCTAAAAAGCACTCTGGTATATGTGCCTTTTATTCTTAACCTTAACCTGTTGAGAATAGGCCAGGTTTTCATTCTTAGAAATAATGCATGAATCTTCAGGTTGAAAACCATTCACCATGGCCAGGCTTTTCATATGTGGCCAGTAAACTCAGATGAACAGCTCTGTTCTTGGGGATTAACGTAGGTAATGCCTAAATGTGCACAGTGCTTAACATTCCTAAAACTCATTCCTGGTCTATCTCATGCTAAGTTTCTAAAAATGGAGAGAACCCAAATGTATACCTGAAGCTGAAATGTTGGCTGTGAGTACACTTTTACGGACAGATACAAGAAGTGAATGCATTTGCTCTGACTGTACTTAAAGCTGCTTGGAAGTGGGCCAGCTTTGGCCTGCAGATCATATAGCTTCATTACCGTGGCTCTGAGCCTGAGTTAATAAGCTGTGCTGAGCAAGCTCATGTGTCTCTGCACCTCTCTGCAGAGCTACTTCAAGAGACAGAAAAAAAAGATGTGTCCTTTGGGAAAGCTGAACACTTCTTTTGTGGTAATTGCAAATGCTTCCTTTTAAATCTATCCTATTAGTTCTAGGACATTTTCAAATTGATGAACTTGGAGAATAGAGCCTGTGTAAGAAGAATTTATCTTGAAAAAGAAGTCCAGCTCATTTATTTATATTGCAGAGCTCCTTGACTCATGCTGTATCAACTTCATCTCTTTTAATCCTTTCATTCCCAGAAGTTTAGGTATTTTTGGATACAAAGGTACTAAGGGCCCTCAAATCATACGTTTATTTAAAATAGTTACCATGTGATGACACCACAGTCAGTGGAAGGACAAAAATGCTACTTTACCATAAACCTTTTGCTTTTCATTTAACACTCAGCTAACATAATGAGAATGTTGTACTTTCTAGTGCTAGTCATCCATATACAGATACTTTGAAGTTAATAGCTTTAGTTCCTTTGCAGTTTTCAAGATTACACCTATGACATACAGAGATATTTCAGTTACAAGCAAAACTTGTTCGAATTGGAAATAAATTTGACTAGCCTCATTTATAGCAATTAAATATTTTGTAAACATAGGTTTGATTTGGAATGATGGACCTGAACTAATCAAAAAATTTGGTTTTTCAGTATTTGCCACTATTGCCAGTAGTCAGGAGTTTAACTTGAAATAATTACTGTCAAGTCACAGTTGTAGTGTGTCATGCACACTGACGTACTTTGTAAAATCAATGTCATAAACATATATTTTCTGTTCTCTTTACTGAGACTCTTACTTTATACTCTCAAATAAAATGTGGAGTACCTCTGAATCATACTTTGGTACTACTTTGTAACCTGCTATTCATGAGCAAAAAAAAGTTGTCATGGAAACTTGGACTGGGAGATACAAGACAATAATTTGATTCAAATCCTTTATTCAATGAATATGTTCTCTTTCTGTTAACTAATTCTGAAGGATTTGTGATTTCCTTGTATTTGTCTATTATTTGAAATAAGTTGCTAAGCAATTTCTATTAATGTAATTTCTGAGTACTTCTTTGCACATATTTAATATATGACATTGAAAAGGCTTATTAGTTGTTTTTTTTTTTTAAAGAGTGGTCACATTATATGGTGTGTTGCTTTTACCCATGCATCAGGTATGTTTCTCTTCCCTTAAGAAATTTCCTTCTTTCTTAGGTTCATGTTTTTGATGTGAATCCTGTCAAGTTTTGGATATTCACTTCACAGGCCATGTTCTGAGGACATTCCTATCTGTGGGCTCATTTATTATAGCATTTGTTGAATATAAGAAGACAAGAGGAATTACATTTGTTACTTGAGCATACTGTAATAGGATTTCTTGGAGGATTTTTTCCCAAGCTGACTGATTAATTGGGAAGGAATTTATTTGACAATAGATGATTTTAGTGTTTCAGAGGATCTATTCAGTGAAATGCATTTCTGTCATGAGTGGAGTACTGTAAATCTGGGAGGAGTAATTAAGTTAGGAATTGTTTTTCCTGTAGTATATTTGGGAATCGTTAGCAATTTTTACGATATATTTTGTTGATCAATTTCTTGTCAGGTAGGTGCAAAAGTTGTTCTGGTCGTTGAATAAGGAGCTGTGCTAATGGCTGTTTTTATAAAGGCTGAAACTGAAATACAGTCAGGTATTTTTCTGTGAATTAACCAAATGTGGACAATTCCAGCTGCTTGGCTTTGTATTCTAGTTTCTCTTAAATATCTATCTTCTTCATGATGACAATAATATTTGCTTAATTTTATATTTAAAAATGTTAGGGTTTTTTCCAGTGGTTAGTGAGCATTAAATATGCTGGGCTGACAGCCATGGAAACTAAATTCCTCTGTGAATTCAAGTTTTAATCTAGGCTGCACAGTTGCTCCAAGTGAATTTTTTGTAACTGAACTGTTCTCATGGGCAAGTACATTTAAGAGTGGAAAATGCCTGTTTCTGCTCTGCAGGGCTCTGCAGTCACTTCTGTGTTCTGATTTTTTATGTAACTTTGTGCTCTTTTTTACCCCCAGTTGTACTCCTTTTCTTTCCCCCATATCTCCTGTTGTACAGGAATTTAAAAAATGTTTTTCCACGAGGGTTACTCTGTGAGTGTTGACATTGAATGTATCTGCTCAGAAGAAGTATGGCTGGCCCAGCAGCTGGGTAGTTTTTGGCCACGAGTAGCCTGACTGCCTTGTCAGCAGTTTCAAACTCCTGGGAGATGAGTTGGCTTTACTAGTTTCCTACCTGTATAAAGGTATCCTGGAAAAAGGACTCATGTCCAATAGGAAGATTTTGCCAGCATATTGTCCATGAGTTTCGCTGAACTAAGAGATCTTCCTAGCAGACGTGCAATTTATATGCAGATTAACTAATGCATACCAGCTTTTCTTTTTCTGGATGAAATATGTCTTAACTTTTTCTGTCACTATGACACTGACCAACATTTCTAGACATGTGGCTGAAGTGTGCTATTAGCACAGGACTTGAAGAGTTACTTTTCAAGAGATGGAGATGGAGATGCTGATTGATAGACAAAAGAAGTTAGCCCTGGAGATTGTCTGTGCTCTCACTGATGTGCCTTTCAGTGATTTCAGCTCTACCTGCATAGGTGAACAGCTGTTTTTTCACTTATTTCTACCTGAGGCTTCAGACAATTAATCCTGTTGTTTCAATGATACAAACATGAATAGAATTTGTCTTCTTATGTAAAAATCATGTCTGTTCTTCATTTTGTGGTCGTGCTGTCTCATAACAGCAAGATCTGTTTTGGCTTCAGTATCATATAGCAAATTCCTTATTAATTCTCTCTAATCTTTTGGCAGGTGACCTGAGAAAATATTAGTTCAATCCTACATTATCGTAAGCTCCGTCAAAGTCACTGCTTGTGCCTAGATGACTCTGAAAAAACATTGCATGAAAAAGATCTCATTCAGACAGCATTTTAGATCCTTCATGAAAGCTGTCATAGCAAACAAATC
>VZZY01005242.1:0-44048 GCA_013400335.1 Eurystomus gularis | reverse complement strand
TCAGTCTATCAATGTACACTAAATGGTACGGATTAAAAAATTGCAGCCATTATGAAGGGGAGCCAATTTTTTGGTTGAATTTCCAGAACAGAAATTGTGGTATGCTGCTCACACAACATGGATGGTGTTCCTTCAGTTTTTAGACATTCAAAATGATGCTCCAGCCAATTAAACATTTTTATGAACTTGTACAGTGTTTCATGTCAAACAGGCAGACCAATAATACTGTAGTAATTACATTGTTAACAAAGATTGATTCATGTTTCTTAGGCAGTAAAGGCACCTAATAATGTAAAAGCAACTAATAAAAAAGCAATATACTTTAGAATTAATGGGGGATCAAGTATTAGTTGAGTGACTTCAGTTTAATCAAATGTCTGCCATATTTGATTTAAGAAGTTTTTCAACTTTGAAAAATCAAATTTAGTAGCTTTGTGTCTTGTGCTATTACTGGTATGACAAGACCTTACAAGAAAGTTTCCTGTGTAGAAATAGTTTCTTTTAAGAATCTGAGCAATTTTTCTCTATACTAGTGTGATGCTTAATAGTCTAGGAAGTGGGCTACTAAGCCAAAATGCTGTATCACTGACTCCAAGTTTAGAGTTTCTTAGTGTATTTACGTGAAAACATAGTTGGAGTGACTAAAGGTGACATATCATTTGTTGGCATTAGATATTCTAGTTTATTGTAATCAAATTTTCTGTAATTGTCAGCAAAATGGACATTTAAAAGGTTTATAGGTAAGTTTTTAGAAGGTTTTCTAGCTTATTTTATACAGTGGAATTTTTGATGCTCCAGTAAATTAAGAAGTTGGATGATTTTCATATGATATCTTATTTCACTAATACAGAATAACCTTGAGCCACAGTAGTGCAATAATTACCAAACTTAAATCAGAGACAAACTCAGCCAAGCAGCTGTTTTCAGTTTGTTAGGAGATCCATTTGATTTACTCTCTTGGTCAACTTTCATTACTTTATAAGACAAAATTTCACTGGAGATTTTAACCCTGAATTCCCAGTCTTGTTTGCTGCCTGCTGTAAAATTGCATGCTTGAACTGTCGTGGCCACTCAACATGTTGGGAACTACTGTTGTCTTTTACATTGATCCCGGTTTCTATGACAAGTGGTTTCAAATATGCTGAAGGGTGCAGGTAGAATACAGCCTTAGACATATTTCTAGATGCCCTTTCTCTCCTGTGGCAAAGTAAGGGAAATGCCTTGTGTAAGGTCAGCATCTTGCCCTTTGGTGATTTGTTGGCTGAAGTGGTGGATCACATCGTCTTTAAAATTTGACACACAAATTGTTTGACATGCAAACTGTCACTGTTTTTGTTGTTGCTATTTTACAAGGTCAGTACATCTCTATCTCACCTTGAAGTTTGATATACTTTCCAGATTTTGTTGCTGTGAAGTTTGTAACTTAATGACACCCCCTATCTAGCAGTTAAATCAACTGGACTTAACCATGTCTGTATCCAACCACTGTCTTTGTGTTTTACTGGGCTGCCATAACACCAATCTAATGTATTGATAATATGGCAATTGTCAGGAACTGTCTTAATGGCATTATGCATTACTGAAAGGAGAATCCAGACATAACTTGGTTTTTTCCTGTTTTGCACAAGCTTTCTTATTGTTATTCTAATATTGCTGATTCTTTGGCTTTTTTGTCTATTACACTATATGAACATTTTAGCAGATTTTGAAAAATGACTGAGTTTGTCCTTGGAAGTGAAATCAAGATGCTTCTGATAAGTCTGTTTACAGCATCAGTTCTGTTATTGCAGTCTGTTTTCCTTTGTGGTAGTCTAAAAAGCAGGCATGGGAAAAGGGAACTGTTAAATGTATCTCACATCTTTTGAACTAGTTTAAAACTTGCTTTTGCGTAAAGTTTGTGGGTTGTTTTTTTTTTTTACAGCTTCACTAATAGCATTTCTTACCCTTTCTGGTTATGGTTTTCCATTTAGAAAAGATAGTGCTATGCCTCATTACTCGTGTTCCTCATTGAGCACACTCAGCGGTTCTGTACTCTGTCCCTTATTGTCCTGTTTTGGAAAAGTCAACAGCTCTGAAAAATGGGGGCTACAAATGTTGCACTTCTTGTGATGGCTGCTTATCTGTGAAGTCATGTCATAGAAAAATAATGCTATAGCTTTTTGCATGGCCTTTTTTACCTTCAGAACACTTTGCAATAATTAATTACGTGTTATCCTGCTCTTAAAGTAGAATTTTAGTCTTAGCTCGTACACATCATGTGCAAATGTTACTTTGGGAGCTCAAAGTTAACAAGTAGCTGCATTGTGATTTTAATCAATGGAGTTTAATTGTATAGGAAATACAGATTTGTTCTGATTTGTACAACAGCCAATCCACCCTATCTCCTGTCACGCTGAGTGTAGCTGAGTTTTACCTTGATGCATAAAGTACTGCTGTGCTGTACCAATGAGGGAAGAAAGTTTGGAGCAAAACTAAGGAGTGCAGAATGAGGAAAGGCAGGCAAGGAGCTCATCTAGGGGAAGAGAGATTTACAGTGTAACTGTCGTGGAGACAGGGTTTCACCAAGGAGGTGTTCTGTTTGGCTTTCTCAGAGCTGTTGTGTATGTTGTGCTGCACTCTCCCAGTGCAGCTAATGAAAGGCTGAGAGCAAAAGGGTTGCTCTAGAAAAATGTAATAAATGGATGTGCCAGGAGATCTCTTCTGCTTTTGAGGAAGGTTGATGTCCTCCAAAGCCAGGAAAATCTGCTTTCTGAAGGATTAAGTTTCTAGGAAAGAATCTTTATAGTGTGCTTACCCTTTTAGCAAAGCTTTTGTGGAAAGTCTTAATCCTGTTTTAATACTGTGTGTGGTTTTGATGCTATTGCTTATAGGTTACACATGAGTACTAAAAGGATAAATTAGCTGTATAGTTAATTTGCAGCATCCAGGATCACTATTGTGATAAATCCATGATCAATATCAAATGACAGAAACAATATATAGACTGAAGTTGTGCAGCATAATTATGAGCAATTCGACAATGGTGTCCAAGACGTTTTGCTGTTTGTTATGAAAACTAGTTCTTTAAAACATCACTTAGGCAAATTTTACCTGTGGTTTAAGCAAAAGAGAAGACAAGTGACTGAAAACAGGTATATCTTATCTTTCTGCATTCAGCCAAGATAAAAATAACCTTTTCACTAGAATCAAAGGAAATAGGCTGTTGCTCTATGAGCTCTGAAAACCCATCATCTCTGTGCGTGTAAAACAGCTTTCTGTACGAAAAGCCTTGAGCTGTTAGTGAAGAGAGCAGCTGACCCCTGGCTCTGTGGAACTTTTTGTGCATGTGTGCAGACAGGATGGTGTGATATAGGGACTCCTACCTCTTCCTTTTACTGCTTTTGTGCAATTGCTCTATTTCAGGCAAGGTTGAGAGGGGGTTTTTGAGTGCTTTTTATTTTTCCAGTTACTTGAGCTGCAGAAAATAGCCATGGTTTTGATTCAAGCCCCTAACTCCTAATTCCTTACATCTTTTTAAGTACATTAGGAGGAAGGACAATGTGATCTTCCAAGACTATTCCACATCCCCCAGCTAGCTTCTGCATGCCAACATGAAGCCTAAACTTGAGGGGTTTTTTTCCTCTTGTGCTGTGAAGTCTTTCCATTCTTTCTGCCTGAAGTTCACTCTGCAGTTTCTTCTGCCCGTATCTAAGGGTTCTTTCTTTGCATTCTTAGTTTCCCATACATGATCTTTCACAGTGCAAATGACCCCCCAAACAAACATCTTGTCCTGTTTTTACTTAGCCAAGATACCTATGTTGGAATTTTTATCTTTGCCTAGAGCCAGGAAGAAAAAAAGCCAGCACACTTTGAAACTCAGTGGTGCTGAAGAGGAAATAAGAAAGTGGACTTTGCTTTTGGTATTTATTAATCATTATTATTTTTTCTTTCTTAGGAAATGTCATAAAATATTTGATCTGATACTAGAAAACTCACAGAAATTTCCTTTTCAGATAAGTGGACACGGTCTACTTTAGGTTAGAGAATAAAGAATTGTCCAATGTTTCATCGATGTTACCTATAGTAAGAAACACACATTAAGTTATTACATCATTACTAAGAGAAGTTGTATTCTCTCATTTTTTCATCCCTGGGAGAAAAACCTATACCTCTTTAGCCTCTCACTTTTTTGGTAAGGCAGGTGCAGATTTCACCAGTTGCTCACATTGCTTAAGGTGATGGATCAACAAATCTTGTCTGAAGTGTGAAAAATAAAACAAAAAATACAATGGAAGAGTTGGAGAGTGAGCTTCTTTGTGGGAGTATCGAGAGTATAGACTGAGCATTCGCTTGGCTCTCAGACCTAGAGAAGAAAAGGAGAAGACAAACATTTCTGTTGTCACAGCTGAGCCCACTGACAGCAAGTTGTTTGGTTAGTGGAGGTGTAATTTGTCTTTTTCTTAGTGAGAACTCCATGCTAGAGCTACTTTATGATCCTCAGGAGCTATGTAATGTGTTCAAATGATGTATTTTCTAAGTTAAGCATGGTTAATTTTGTCTCTGTAGCAATGATACTTAGATTTTGTTAAAATTACAGGCTTATAACCCCATACTCAAAATCAAACTTAGGAGGCAGTTGAGGGTGGGTGGAGAGGATGAACAGAGAATGCCAGTGTATCCTTATTTAAACTGCTTACTGATGCCCATGTAAAGGTGGAAATGGGTGAGGACATTGTTAAATAGTTAGTGTATATATAGGAAAATTACAAATTGAGTCCATGTACTAGTTTCCAGATTCTGTGAAAAGGAACTGAACCATGACTCAGAGCAGATCCATTTCAGTGAAGGAACTCCGTTCTTCTGAACAGTAAATGCTGAGAAATACTCACTGAACTTCTATTTGACTTGTGTGAAATGTCAATTATTGACATTGCAGAACCTGGTGTTTTGGCTTTTATGAATACGTGCACATTTCTTGTGAGGCTGTAGATATATAGAGGGTGACAGCACTGTGTTAAAATCCCTTCTGTGACTATGATAAGACTAGACCTGAAAGTGTTTGGAAAATCACTTGATGCTGCACTGCAGTCTTTGAAGCAAGAATAAGGAAACTGGTGAAAATCTCCCCATATCACACATTTCATGTTGAGTAATGGACCTTGCCACAGAATGCTGGTTTGATGTGAATTCTGCAAAATGAAGTGAGTTCTGTAGCACATGTTTTGCCACTTTTGAGGGACAAGTTTCTGCATGCTTATGTAGTAAGGCATTCTAAGTTTCTGGTAAAAGTAAGTATTTCAGTCACCTACTGCACAAGTCTTGTAGCTGCTGCTGTTTGTCTACATACATACTTTCGGTACTTTAAAATTTTCTTGTTCATTCAGTCCTGCTTTTTTAGAGTTTTCTCATTGACGCTGTTCTTTCCACCTTTCCTGTCTAACAAATTTAATTGGATAGCTTTACTGTTGCATAATATAAACCTGGTAAAACCAATAGTAGTCAGCTAGGTGCTCTCGTGTGTGTTGCTTAGAGCTGAATATATAAAAATACACTTTGCCAGATATCATAAACCAATCAATCCCCTGTTCATTTGACAGGAATGCCCCTGACCATGGAGCCTCTTGCATGCAAAAAGTTGAGGATGGGGCAGGAAGGCCACAACAAGAGAATAAATACAGATGGCTGATAAATTATGTTCTAATGATGATTGCCGATCCCTTTACTTCAGTGGGCCTCATGCAGCAAATGATGGTATTCAGAGAAGTCTTGGGCTTAAGAGTCAATTATATAAAATCCTAAGTAATAGCTGTGGAATGAACAAAAAATACTCAAAAGGCAGTATGAGAAGTATTTAGATACCAATGACTAGAAACCATGATAAAGTTCTTAGGGATCTCTGTTAATTCCCATCTGGAAAAACTCTGATTGAAAAGCAAAACCATTGGAAAAAAAACAGGACAGGTTAACAATATCACAGAGTTCTAATAGCACAAATTAAAAAAACAAAAAAAGTGCTTTTCTAAACAATAAATGAGTTTCATTAACAAAATATAGCTATATTTCAGAAAATTCTGATACCTACTAGAGAACTACAGGCTGATGGGCAAAAATCAAAATGAAACCCCACAATTCTTTGTAATTTACTTGTCAGTCAAACTTCATGTACTCAGGTACTTGCAACAAACTGCATCTGGAGAGGGGAGTGGAATTTGAGAGAAACCACTCTGCAGACACCAAGGTCAGTGAAGAAGGAAGGGGAGGACGTTCTCCAGGCACTGGAGCAGAGGTTTCCTTGCAGCCTGTGGTGAAAGACCATGGTGAAGGCAGGCTTGTACCCCTGCAGCCCATAGAGGTCATGAACCCACACAGGATCAGGTTTGCTGACAGGACTTGTGACCCCATTGGGGAATCCCCAGTGGATCAGTCTGCTTCTGAAGGACTACACCCTGTGGGAAGATCCCATACTGGAGCAGTTTGTGAAGAACTGTAACCTGTGGGAAGGAGTCATGTTGGAGAAGTCAGTGGAGAACCATCTTCTGTGGGAGGAACTTCATACTGGAGCAGGGGAATAGTGTGAGGAGTCCTCCCTGAGGAGGAAGGAGTGTCAGAGACAATGTGTGATGAACTGACCACAACCTCTGTTCCCTCTCCCCCTGCACTGCTGTGGGGGAGGAGGTAGAGAAAATTAGGAGTAAAGTTGAGCCTGGGAAGAAGGGAGGGTTGGGAGAAGATGTTTTTTAATATTTGGTTTTATTTCTCATTATCTTACTCTGGTAATAAGTGAAATTAATTTTTCCCTAGGTTGTTTGTTTTTCCCATGACAGTAATTGAGGTGTGATCTCTCCCTGTCCTTATGTCAACCCATGAGTCTTTCATTACATTTCCTCTCCCCTGTCTAGTTGAGGAGGGAGAGTGATAGAGCGGTTCTGATGGGCACCTGGCATACAGATGGGGTCAACCCACCAGCATCAGCAATGTGCAGTACCACTTAACTGTTTATGAAGACTTAAACTTCAGAATGATGTTTAAGTGAAATTAGCAATGTGTTTGTCTTCCACTTTAGTTCTATCTACTCAAGAAAGCAAAATTCTCTATTCCCCCCTCCCCCCCATTTCAATATGGTTAAAAGTGTGTTCAGGTTGAGTGCTAGAAGAGTAAACCTACCACTGACAGATGATACATGAGGATGAAGTTTTCCTTACATGTGAAAATTTTGCACACTAACCAAAGCAGAAGAAAAATGGTAATACTTTATAGATTTAGCATGCTATTTTTGGCAACTTTGACAGAAGAACTGGATAAGCATTATGGTTGGTCAAAGATTTCCAGTTAAGAGACCATGGTCCCTATGGAGAAGGTAAAGACCTTAGCTTTAAAAACCTTGTCACTGAGCTGTCTTTAAGAAAGGGCATTCATTATTTCATTTTATATGCTTCTCATTACTAAACCTGGAATGCTTATATGTGTGGCTGTGATTTTATCATTTTAATAACTTTTATGCAGGAAACTTTGCCTAGATGACTACATGTCGTAGAATACGGTAAAAATATGCTAAAACATCACAGTTTTCACTTGGATGCAAGTGAATATTGAGGAAACTTGGGATCATATTCTTTTTTCCATCTTTGTGTTAAACACATGCTATAATTGTCTTTAAGGTAAAATAAAGTAGTTTTCAAGGAGTATGATTTCTTCCTGAAACATACATGATTCAGTGTGCCACTGTTTCAGTAAGATCTACTAGACAAGTATTGCTATGAGTTGCTTTTAGTAAGTCAAAGCTTTTTTTTAATAGGACTCTACTGCTTTAAGGATCACTTTCTAGTTCTCAGTAGTAGTCAACTGGAATTTTTTTGTAGGCCAGCAGTTTTCTCAAATTTGTTCACAAATAATCAGCAAATGTAATAGATTATGGATTTTAATTGAATAAAATGGCTATTCTAGTTGGTAAGTCATGTACAAAGTACATTTATCATGAGTTGCAAGTTGAAATGACATATTTATATACATGTGTAAAAGTGCACAGTGTAGATGAAATACCCAATGAAGAAATAGGTGACCTCAAATGTCTGATTTAACAAATGTGTATCTTTAAATTGGAAATCTAATTATTTGCATTAGATTTGCATTGCTTGGGAATGTAATGCAAGACTATGTTAAATAAACTTATTATTTCCGTTTTTCATTTAACCTGTGGGTTATGGTATGACCAATCTGTTTTATATTCTCAATCAACAGATGACTGTATTTGGTAATAATTTATCAAGAATAAAAATCTGTTTTTGAAACTAATCACCTCATGTTAGGTCTGCCCTTTTTCAAAACCACCATCTGATATTCATTTTGTCGGCAAGACAAACATACTGATGAAAATGCATCTACCACAGGATATAGTGAGTGGAATGGAGCAGTTCTACTCTTTGTATATATTTAGAATATTTTGTTTTTTCAACAGATGGACCAAATTTTAGCATTAAAGAAAAAAATCAATTTTGCGTAGTCATAAACAATTTTGAACAAGTACATTTTGCATTTCTGATTATTTTGTAGCAAAACATCTAATGGAATTTGAGGGTCAACTTGGGCCTTATCGGAGAGAAAAGATTTTGAAAGTTTCTTTAACTGCTTTCTGTGTTTGACATGAGAAAGCTGTGTCTGGAAGCCAGAGTTCTGAGCAAGCCTCTGAATTTGGCCCACTGAGTCCTAAGTGCTGGGATTTTCTTTTGGATGTTCTCCATGTTCTCAGAAGTGGCTGCTCTTCGAAAAGAGATTGAAAGCAGAGATGCGTTCATGCACTAAATGATTTCTCTACCATGAAGGCCCTTTCTGCTTAGACTTCTGGCCATTGCCTGACCTGATGTGTTGTTCTTTCAGGCTGTCAGCTGAGCATTGCAATTATTTCTTGGATCTTTCCTGATCAAAGTGTCCCATAATACTAAAATATAAGCTTGATGAAGCCAGCGTGCAAGCCACATACATGGAATATGGAGCACTTACACTGTTATACTCTGTATGCAGTAGTTCTGTGACATTAAGTTCAGTCCCAGGAGGTCTGAACTAAGAACACCAAGCTCACTTTTATTTGCAGTGCCAGCTAGATTTAGACTTTTTGACCCTACTTAAATTCTACTCAGATTTTTATAGTGCAACAAACTTACTAAATTTTAAAGTAAATCTCAAAGAGGCAATAAATTGTTATGAAGTCATGAAATTATTATTTTTAATTTTTAAGAACTGTGCATACTTTAGCTGGACTTCTTCCAGTGTTCATTCTTCCCCTACTGCTTTATTAAAACAAATCCAAACAGTTTCCCAAGGAAGTTATAAATTGTTATCAAAATTAGGAGTTCTACAGCGTCATGCTTGTGTGACAGAGTATTTTTTTATACTATCCTTTAGCCGTGAGTTGTTCAGTGTTGTGATTTGATATCACTGCAACAACCAGTATTTACAATTCTAGGTAATGTGTCCTGGAGTTGATATTTTACCTGAAGATGAACTGTTGTTATTCTATACATTCTTTTGTTGTTGTGGGTTGGTTGGTTGTTTTTACGAATTTCAACCAAGGGGCTTTCCACTCCTCTATAAGTCTTCCCCCTTCCTTTACCCTAATTTCACTAGTCTGTTGGCCACCATGACAACAGGGATTTTATCTGACAAAAAGCTAAAAAACTTTGGAAAACAAAGAGGCTAAAAAATGAAATACAGCTGTTTGCACACAAATATAAACCAGAAGGCCTCAAATCCTTTCTACTGATTGGCCGGATTACTTGAAATGTGGCTCATTGTTTCATAATAATCAGCAGTTATTTTTCCCTATTAAAATGTACACTGGCAAAGTATTGGAAACAGCTTTCCCAATCCATTTCTGTAAGGAACTGGGAATATAAAACATCCCTATAACTTTTACTGCTTATATGTTAAGGGACCCCCCCAAAACAGAACTGCATAGGTTCAAATTCCATTTTTATACATGCATATTAAAAATGGGTTTATATACTATTTTTCAGTACTAAGGAATACAAAGGTCTTTTACAAAGTAGCATTTTTGGTTAGTGGTGGTACAGTGAGTCGGCAAATGTGGCATCTGTCATAACTTCAGTTGAAGCTCTCATCTTTAGGTGTATTTAGATCCGATTTTATTAAGAAAGGAAATGTTGGCTGGGATTCTGGAGTTAAACCCAAGCTTTAAAGAAAACTGATGGGACATCATTTTCTAGTTGGACACCAACCAAAGATAGGCAGAGATTTACAGCTCCTTCATGTATCATATCACAGCAGGCTGAAGTCTGGCACTGAAATTCTCTATACCCATTATGGTTTTAATTTTTTTAACTGTGTAACGGATTCACCTATACTTTATGATAACGAAATAAAATATTTAAGGTGGTGTTTTCCTGTTGAATTCAGTTATTAATGTAGTATCAGAGTATCCAGAGAAATGGAATAAGGCTACAGTATAAAAAAGAACAGTAACAAGCAAAGGGAAGGCAGATAAATTCTGACCCACCCTGCAGCCAGCAAGATGTGAATCTGCATTCACCTGCTTTCTAGCCGAGAAAGAAGAGATGTAGTCTGTAGCAAATATTCAACACAGCTGAATTATAAAAATTATTTAGGAAGGGCAAGCTTATTTTGTATTCTATGCTAAGGTTCCTTGGTGTAGGCAAGGAAGCACTGAGTTCCTGCAGCTCTCATTTCTTGGATGTGTTCCAGACTGGAAAGCAGTGGAAGACTGGAAGCTTGAGCAGTAGTGTCTTTATCAGTAAAAGTGAATTGCTTTTGCTTCTCTATTATAGATTTGGTGTTTTTGAGAATGCACTTTAAGTTGAAAAGTCAGTAAGTACTACATTTGCCAAATTACAATATTTGATTTTTTAATTTTCTTTTTTCTTTTTTGTAAGGCAGCACAGAAGTCATTCATTTCTGCAGGTGTGTTCCTACTCAAATGAGAATTTAAGGACTGAGGTGATAATTCTAAGAAGTAATTGCTTGGACTTCACACTGTCAAGAATTTAAATGTTGAAAGAAATCTAACTCTTAATCTTGACAGAGCTGAGCTGTTGAACTAGATCAGTCTGATACTCTTGGGAGCACTTAAGGATTTGAAAACTTCATTGTAGTCTAATGGTCTATTTCTTTACGGAAGAACAAAAAAATCCTAGTAACACCTCTAACGATACTTCTGTTGTACATTGACACAGTGAGTTTTTATGGTGAACAACAGATTAGTAGGTTAAAATAAGCACTTTAAAGATAAGTAATATGCCATGTATTTTGGTATATTTTATCTTCTAAATATTCTCAAAGCATTGTGAGCAAATAAATATTTTATTTCCTTATGTGCCTTTCTATACATATAGGGTAGTAATAAATGGAGAGGTGTGCATGTATGCTAGTGAAAGTCCCATCTACTCTGCTGTCATTGGAATTGGCATGGGGATTTTTTATTAGAGCCGAGAAGGGAGAAGCAGGGGACAAATAGATCTTTTGAAACCTCTCCTCACCACCACCTTTTTGGTTTCAGTGTAATATTTTGCATGTGGGTTCCTGTTCTCTCGTGCTTCTCTTCTTGGGACCTGGTAAAGAAAAATAAGACACAGAGGGCAAGAAGAAAAATGAAAAACCCTCCTTACTCTCAGGTTTTTTTCTGCTGATTCTGAAAAAAAAAATTGTAATTGAAAAAATGTTCTGCATAAAGGTCAGTTTTCTTGCTGTTGCATATCAGTTCTTCAAGATGCTTTTGTTACTAAGAAGATTCTCAAATGAATGTTTACTTTAAAACCATCAGATTGATTTCTCATTTTGTTGACTTTTATTTTGGAGGACATGTTTTTAATTAATCTTTAGTATTGTGCTGCAGTTTATAGTGTGTGTGTATATGTGTGTATAAGCATACACACACACATATGTATGTGTGTGCTTACATTAATAAGCATTATTCTACATATTATTTGTATCCGTAAATAGTGATGTGGATGTCATATTAATTTTCCAAACTACCTTTTGAGAAACATTGGTCTTTTGGTTTTATCTGTATTATACCACTGAATTTTTAATTCCATGCTACTTTGAAGAACCTCAGATGAATTCTTAATTGCCTGTCTAGAATATTGGTGCTTTTCCTTTTCAATATCCCTTTACCTATATCTTTTTCAAAATGACTATAGTCTTAAAATAACATGATGTCTTTAAACATGCAGTTTGGTTTCATACTAACATTACTTCTGTTTGTTCAAGAATGATATAGGCATATGTACTTCATAAGTATAATATCTACTGTTTAGATGCTAACTAGATTGCAGACAGTATGTGTCTCGTTCTTAAAGAAGTAACAATTCAGTTTTGATAAACAAAAAAAATTAGGTGGAAAAATAGCCATTGTTTTACCTTGCCTTCTAAGTTTCACACAGTGAGAGCAGAGTCCTCAAATTTTGTATCTAAAATGATTTTGCTGTAGCCATGCTTCTTTAGACATGAATGTTCCTAGAGCAGCAGACAAGCATTCATTTCTAGTTATCATAAGAAGTAAAAATATACGTTAAAAAAGGAATATGTATGTGATATCTTTGCATATGTATGCATGATTCTTGTTAATGAAGTACTGACTTCACATGCACTGTTTTAAAAAATAAAAAATGAAACAAAAAAGTCAACAATGAATGTTTTAGGTGGTTATGTTTGCATTAGCCCCACTGCTTTTTATCTGGTTGTCTTGATTAGATTAATATAACCTTACATCCAGTAGCCAATTTCACATTTTGAAGTTTTCACACATGGTTCAAGTTTCTGGAGGTTTCCTTAATTTTAGCCATGTATAAATTCAGCATCCAGTCTAAGCTAGTTATCTAAACTTCCTGTATTAATAAAGTGCACAGTGAGAGGCATCTTGTCCAAAACTATCCTAAGATTGGTATCTAAAGTGGGGACAAATGTTCTCCCATGGAGCTTTTATCTATCCTGGTTGGGTGGGAAATTGTTTCCTTAGACTAGATGCCTCACTTATTTTTGCCTAAGGTGATAGATGAGATAAATTTCACCTCGTGATAAATAACATAGTTTTAAGACTTCCTCAGGGCAAGGAAGATAGGCTAGCAATTCTTGAGTCTTATGCACTTAAGTAGTCCCACTAGCCCTGGTAGGCCTGCTTATTCTTTTAAAGCTAAACACAGAAGTAAGTCCATGCAAGACAGACCCAAAACAGTGAATCAAAACAGTAACTTGACTTCTATTCATTACAGAGTAATGTTGGATCACTTTACTATGTATTCGTTCAGCTCTTGAAATATCATACTGGAGTGTTGGGAAAAGCAAATGTGAGTGTGATGTGTTCCGCAGTGTTGCTCCACATGTGTCTTAAAACTAGTGCGCTGAATGGGGAGCCTAGCAATCCTCAATTTTAATTCTGGCTCAGACTTTGAAAGCTCAATGTTAAGCACATTTTATTACTGCTTTATGGTTTAGCTTTCTTTCAATAGTTTGGCCTGTAAATTGAACAAGTGTGTATTCAGAGGACTAAGAATGGTTACAAAGGCAGTTAACCACAGTTGAGCTGATGAATGTTAACTAGTTGAATTGAGATAACTGGGCTATTTATCTGGGCCCTTTTTATTTTGCTAGGAAAGTCATATAGCATCTCTAGTTCTACCTTGCTTACGGCCAAAAGAAATAGAGGTAGACTGAGGCATTCTAGAAATTATAATCTTGGCAGTGCACAGAAATTAATCTATTTAAGTACTAGCATAGTATGTAACGCTTGCTCCCAACATAATTTGAGGCAGATGCCCTCAGTCTGTCCCTCTCAAAACTCAGTTTACAGTTCTTCTCACTATTTCCAGCTGTAGGAGATACAGGAAACAGTCTGAAGGCTTCAATATTATTTTTGTAGAAATGTGGGTGAAAATCTTACTTCTGGGAAACAGCATATTTAGTCTATTTTTGCTATCTATTACTGCAGATTCTGAGAAACTATACATTCTGGTACTTTTTCATACTAGATTTCTAATTTTTAGTATTCTGAATCCAAATATGCCTCTATCTGTAATCCTGCTGAGAGAGTGGGAAGCTGCATCTCAGCTGAATAGGCTCAGTAAGAAATATTCCTCCAAAACCATGCAAGTGTTTAAGGTCAGCACATTCTCAAAATTTAGATCATGGTCCACAGTGTCATGCAGA
Organism: Eurystomus gularis; assembly: GCA_013400335.1. Taxonomy (NCBI): domain Eukaryota; kingdom Metazoa; phylum Chordata; class Aves; order Coraciiformes; family Coraciidae; genus Eurystomus; species Eurystomus gularis. Next base: position 29,894 of record VZZY01005242.1, on the reverse strand, counting down.
GAAGAGTGGAGCATCTGAAATGTCAAGCTTGAATGGCATAGGAAAACATTTGAGTTTTGTAGCATGAGTGTGTAGGAGCTGGGCAGCTGTTTTCTTCCTTGGTCATTGCAGTAGAAGATAACAGAGGAGAAATGTGTAAAAAAGGGCCATACATGTTTACAGGGGGAAAGTGGATATTTTTAATACTGAACTGAAAATAGGGTGAACCTACCTACTTCAATTTGGTGTCGTATGTGTCTTTTTGCATAATTTTACTATGACTCAGAAATTCCAGTGTGACTAGTTAACTAGCAACTGGGGTAGACATTCAGAATACCTTCAGCTCTCATTAAAATTAATTGGAATTGAGAGTTCTCAACATCTGGCGTGATTGGGCCTATCCTTAGCACCTTTGTGAAGGGCCATTATAAAGAACATTTTTTTAATAGATGTATATGAATTTATATGAGTGCATAAAATTGAAGATATGTTGTATTTAGTACCTGAAAAGGGAACTAATCAGGCTTCTTCACATCAGCAGTTACTTCATATGTACGTTTACTTTTTCAGTTATCCCTTTTTAATATGCTTTGGAAATTATTGCATTAGCAGACAAATATTCATGCTGAGACTAAATCTAAAGAAAATATGACTTTATACTGAACTCTAGTAATGATCCCCTATGCCAGAGGAGAAGGTGTTATAAGACTGAGTTTTAAGCAAGTTGGGAAGTGTGACATGTTGGCTCTGTGTCTCTTAACTAAATGAATAAGCTGGCAATTGAGGAAAGGATGTTCTTTTAGCTGAGAAACAATTGGACAGAAAAGATGACTGCTATGCCAAGCTGAATGAAAAGCCACTAGAGAAAAAGTTCTGTGGCAGTTTCATTTGAAGTTATTTTCTAGACCTTTGGAAGGAGCTTGTCAGGGCTAGACTGAAAGTTCTATTTAATTGTTTGACTGCCAGAAATTGAACTACAGCACACATTTACCTCAGGAACAGACTGAGATTCAGGAATAGACTCAGAATAAAGTAGCCGTGTGCTGCTTATTTATTTTGTAAGGTGCCGTTTCCACAAAATACTGTTTCTCTTTCTTCATTTGAGGTGTAGCTTCTAGCAAATCCTGCCATTAAACTCGGTGTTCTCATGCACTACAGCTGGAACCAGGCACTGGCAGCTCTGCGTGGCTGCAGCATCAAGTTAGGGGGTGACAGAAGAACAGAATCTCAGCCTTAGCCTAACAGAATTATGTCCAGAACACCTACCTGATGCCTTCCATTTAAGAAAGACAATACTTTTAAAATTGTGTCCAAGTATCACAAGAGTTATGAGAGTTAAGCAACTAGGGCAGCCAATAGAGAGAATTAGGTGTATCTGAAGGGAAAGTTGGTATGAAAGAGCAGAGGGTTTTTTCTGGATTCTTGAGCCACTTTTCAGCTGAGACGCTGTCATGCCGGTTCAGCCATCATCATTTTATGCTGCCATCAGTTGTCTGATCACACAGGCCAACACTGAACTTGGCAACATCCCCTCAGAAGTCTTCTTTCAAACAATCCTGCCATAGGTTCCTGTGGGCCCAGCTCCTCCACTGCCCACTGTGGTGCCAGCATCACCTGATAGACCCAATGGACAGAGATGGCTCCCTCAGTGACCCTTCACATGGAAGTACACCACTGAGAGAGCTCAGCAAGATGCAACCAGCCCCACTAGAAGCCACACACAGACTGATTGGTTTCTGGTTAAAGTAGCCCTGGCCTTGCCTGCCACCCCAACCATGATCACCTGGGTGAGGGTGGAACCACAAAGACACAGGTAGTCCAGATTCTACCTCTGAAACATGAATCCAATAGGGAAAACAAAACATTCTGCTAGGTTGTGACTCATCCACAAGTCAACTTCAACTTGAGGCCCACAACTCAGGCCGCAGCAATTCAGATGTGTATTTTAGAGTTGCACAGTGAGTACCTCATCCAGCTGGGATCCAAACTGAGGTTTTTTTCTCCTGAGAGCAGGATACAGCTACATTCTTTAATTGCTATTGACAAGCACAAAAAGTAGGAGATGTGGTTTGAATTCTCTCCGGTCTGAAGAGATTTATCCCCAGCCTTCCCATGTGCTAGATGAATTCCCTACTGCTGTGTCCTAGACAATAACTGTACCAGTAGAGGGTCCTCCTTCACCCTTGCTGCTCCGAGTGGGGTGTCATGAGGAATGCAAAAAGGCAAACACAAGCAAGCCGGAGTTGTTCAACTAATGGAAGGGGGGGAACTAATTTCTCTTGTCTAATGATCATTTAATGCAAAATTCCTAACTGGGCTAAAGCAAGAAAAGATGAAAAAGAGATAAGAATCAGAAATAAGTTTCCGTATCCTACAGTGTCAAAAGTGATACAACAGCAGACCACTATATCCGCTATGAAATGACAAAAGGAAAAACTATACTTGGTGAATATTTATTAGCGAGAACATGGGAAACAGTTCCATGTGAATAAGGCAGCTAGACTTTGACCATTTCCTGCTTCATCTCACTGTTTGTGCTGTGGTCCTTGCTGCAAAATGGATTAGAGCTGTTTTTAAAAACAGATTCTTGCTTGTGGAAAATTGACTACTGGCAGCAGTGTGTTACACTACAGTAGAGTCCAAAGGCAATTGTCCCGATGGCTTCTGACTTCCTCTGGGGTCTGTAACGTGATTACATTGCTGTGGGGCTGGCTAGACTGCTCTTCCTCTGGGAGCAGTTTAACCTTTAATTTGGAGGAATTTGTGCTGTTACAAATCTGTGTATAAAGGTAATATATTGTGGTTTGTGCTTTGGATGTGCATTGTCTATTTCCACATACACTTTAAATTGAATCTGTGTTATGCGAAATCAACATGCTGCCTTCAAAGACCACCTACCATCAGGATCCTTACATCATGTTTTTCTTGAGAATCAGTGAAGTAAATGGTACAGATCATGCTTTCCAACCTTCACTATTCTTAAAGCAAGCAGTTTGCTAATCAGACAAAGCAGTAATAGTTGAAATGCTGTTCTTTTTAATACGTTCATGTTTTACATATGTTTTATCCATTCTTTCATGTTACATATACAGTTGGGATTTTCGTAATGTTCTCAATCCCTGCTAGTCTTATTGACTTTGCAATGATTTAAAGATTTTAAGGATTTTAATTCTGCCAGCCCTTTCTTTCTCCTCTCTTAACATTTCTACCTTCAGATTTTATTGGCCTCAGGAAAAATTAAGAAGCAGTAGCTATTTTTAATAAATCTTTGTTTTATGTTCATTGTATCTATTCTCTGCAGTATGAAGAACTTTTTTTGGATAAATACTGTTTTATACTCTCCTACAGCTGTTAGTATTAACTGTCAAAATTCTCGAAGTGTTAACCTGTGTCACGAAAGCAGAATTCTTAATCAGCTGTTTTACTAATTACTTGGCAGTTATACCATCTTAATCAGAATACAGAGCTGTAATGTGCTTTAAGGCATATTTTCTTTCTGGCTTTGTATTGATTATATCCACAAAAACTTAAAAAAAACCTTACTCTATAAAATATTCATATCTCTTCTAATTTTCAAAGCTTTATAACTTAGAAAAGGAGTCAGATTTATTTCATATATCCAAGTATTCTTTACATTTGAATTCAACTTTTAAAATCTAATAATTTATCCTCAATCATATGTATCATTTAAATTGTTTCATGAGATGGAATTAATTTCCAATCATAGTATCTATTTCGTAATCATAGTAGATCTCTTCTCATAAGACAAAGGGAATCTAAACAGAGGAGTAAATTAAATATTGAGGTGGTTTACTTACTGTACATATTCACAGGAAATTTCAAGATGTTTTACCTTGCTTAGTGTACATATTCATATGGAGTTTTTTGTCTTGTAGACTTTGTTGTTAATATTGTTGCTACTACAAATATTCCTAAAACAATACAGCCATGTACATGCTAAGGGAGGACATCTGGTCCAGCTTAAAGCAGGTCAAAATTAGATCAGACTGCTCCGGCCATGTCCAGTCAGGTTATCACATCTCTGGGGGTGGAGATTCCACAGCCCATCTGAACAGACTATTCCAGTGTGCAAGAACCCTAGCTGTGAAAAAAAGTATTCTTAGCATTGTGGCAGCTGTATCAGGCTCAAATCAAGAGTCAGGACTATTTGACATCAAGAATGGAAAGCATCTTAAATGGTCCAAATAGTTTATTTCCAGAAGAATGAACAACAAAGTAATCTTCTATACCAGATTGCTAGGCTGATGTCTTCTTCTCTGGAGCATGTACCTTCTTAACAGTTAAATGCTTGAATTCAGCATCACTCCTCATGATGTTATATTGCAGATAAGTTGTCTGCAGGACTTCATATTACTATGTAGATGTGAGATAGTAAAAGCCACTATGAAACTAATGTATGGACCAGAGCTGATGAAAGCTGAGGTGTACCTGCTCCACAAACAGACGCATTTATTTATACATGGGACTACAATGGTGCCAGAGAGTATTTTGTGAGCTGAAGCATTTATGTGTTCTTGTTCATATCATCTAGGCAATTTCTGGAGTCCCAATTAGAGAGAATAGATCTGATCCTCTTCTGTGCCATCTGGATCATTACTGGAGGCAATGAGAAGTTTGCTATTGTTGACAAGCCCTGGTAAAGCTAGAGATTAAGAATGTCCTTCTCTTGCAGTATAAAGGACTGTGTGGATTGTATGTTTGGTATAATTTACAGCAGTTTTCCCCTGAACGTTGTTATATCACAATCTCATGCTTCTTTGTACTCATGCTTAAGGTTGTCGCAATCATGGCATTGGGATATTGGGAATTCAGAATCTCTCAATGCTTTTTAAAATTGGAACTACTTATCATAGCTGTAGTTATTAGAATAAAACTTTTTAGTCAGTACTACCCTGATATTAAACTTCATTGGGAAAAGGGATGGATTTTGGAGTTGTACCCTTTCTACAGGTAGAAGAAGTTTGAAATTCAATTCAAAATTGGCTTTATCTTGTATTTTAGATGGGAGTGATTAGTGATTTATTTTAGACTATTTTGTGGAGAGGTAAAAGAGGATAAGGAGAGGCATTTCATTGTCATATTTGGAGGTTTGGGGCTTTAAAAAAAATTCTTATTTTCCAGTGGCAGCTGTTTGAAGCTGCTCAGGAGTTTGGAATGTTAGTGTAGCTCCCAGGGAGCTCCATTAGTGGGCAGGTGATGCAGTCATGGATATCACATACCTCTCCAATTTTTCACATGAATATTACCTCTATGTATATGGGGTGTGAGTGTGAGCTCTCTCTATATATATTTTCCAGAAGCTCCAGTCAGCTGTATTTTTGTTGATAATGTATATGAAAAAACATCACAGTCAGGTGGTAGGAAAAACAGTGAATTTATTAAATACTGTATAAGTATCCATTTACATTCTAATTATGACAACAAGTCTGAAATTACTTATTTTTTTCCTGTAAAATTATTCTTTCTACTGAAAATGAAAATTTTCATTTTAAAAAGTAGGCAACAGAATATGTTCATAATATGACAAAAAAGTACTATAGTCTGCAAGTTAATAAAGGGCAGCCGTGTGATCAATGTCATTTAATTCTACTTTTGTCCCAGATGTCTTGGGTCTAGAAATTAAAGATAGGTTTCCTACACACCAGTGCAGGCTGTCACTGCTAAGTGTTTCCAGACTCTCTGCGTGTGTGCTCACTTTAAACTCATGTACATGTAGCGTGTCTCGTGCACAGGGGACAATACAATTGTAATTCTAGCGTCATGCTCTGTAACATTAATTCTGACGGCCTGACTGATAAGTTTTAATAAGGAGATTTTGTCTAATTTTGTTTTTACAAAATGTTCATTTTTGGTACTTCCTCTTCTTAAAATTATTAAATATTCCTGTAACTTATAAGCAGTCTTTCCTGATAAAGTAGCTTGAAACTTGAAAGAAGTACTGAATTCTTGTCTTTGATGGTGTTGTGGTTTAGCCCCAGCTGGCAACTAAGCCCCACACAGCCACTCGCTTAGTCGCCTCAGGCAGGATGGGGGAGAGAATCAGAGGAGTAAAAGTGCAAAAACTCATGGGTTGATATAGTTTCATAGGTAAAGCAAACCCACGCACACAAGCAAGGCAAACCAAGGAATTCCTTCACTCCTTCCCATTGGCAGGCAAGTGTTCAGCCATCAGGAAAGCAGGGCACCACCATGCATAACAGTTACTTGGGAAGATAAATGCCTTAACTTGCAAGCATCCATTCCTCCTTCTTCTTTCCCCAGCTTTATATGCTGAGCGTGATGTCATTTGGTATGAAATATCCGTTTTGAAATGTAGCTGTTACCATATAGTGGATTAGGTTATGAGCCTAGGACCTGTGGTGTCTAAAGTCACAAGTCAGTTTGCAAAAGATAACTTGCGTCAATAAAATTAACTCCAACTGGAAAACATTGCATGGTATACAGATTGTGTAAAGATATTTTAATACAGTTCTGTTCCTGCCTTTAAGAGCAATAAAGCGTTCTGAAAGCATCGTGCATTAGAAAGTGGTGTTTGGGTTTTTTCAGTAATTTGACAGTAACAGGTATGTGTATTCAGAGAAATAACAAAATGCTAGCTGTCTACATATAGAGCAAGAACTAGCTAGCCAACCAACACTGGCATGGTGTACATATGCATAGTGTAATTTCTTATGTACTTTAATCATTGATGATCTTGTGAGTCTTTGAGACGTGATGAATTTACTGCCATAGATACAGATCACCTGCAGCATTGATACTCTTGATTTCAGGGATCTTTCTAAAGAATACTTCTAGACATACAGAAACTGTGTTGTTATGGAAGTCTTGTAAAATCCCTCTTCACTTGAGCTATTCTTTTTTAAAAAAAAGCTTCCTCATAAATGTGGTGCATTTAAAAGGTCTAAAAGTTCTCTTGGATCATCTCAGTCTTGCAAACTTATTCATGTGAGGCCCGGTCATGTGAAAAGGGTTTGTTTGTAACCTCCTTTTCCCTTTGCCATATTATTTAGGAAGAACTACTTGATTCTGAAATTACCATCTACCTACTGCAGAATTGGTAGGAGGCATAGAAGTGCTTTGGTGACCTGAACAATTCTTTGTACTAGAAAATAGTAGCAAGCTGACTTAGGGGCAGTATAAAAGTACTGTAAAAATGTTTGATTGCTGCTTAAACCTAAGCAGGGATATATAAAAAGAGTAATAGATATGTATGCAGCCTGCTAATATGCTTCGTTGTACAATTTTTGACTGGAAAAGCACAGTAATTAGATAATTGCTGCCTTGATTGAACTTAATAGGAAACATTTCAATTAGGCTAAAACTACACAGAGAGGAAGTAGGCTTTTACAAAGGGAAACATTCCTTGTCATGCAACTGTCAGCTTGTGCCCACACTAAGAGGTGGGATTAAGTGGATCTGTGCAAAGGAAACAAGAAGGAAAGAAAAAGGAAAAGAAAAAGATTGGAGTAATTAGACTTGTACATAAACAGTGTCTTCTGATAAAATTTCTTGATTCCAGTTTTGATAACGTAACTCTTGTAAACCTCTTGGCTGCAATACATTATGATATTAAGTCCATGGAAGAGATTAAGTTTCTGCTTTAAAAAGAGAGAGAGGGAGAGAAAACTTTTCTCATTCTGCATAATTTAACATTTTTTCAGCTTATCCTCACCTGCCAGCAATGTAAAAAGTGAAGTGTGATGTGAATATTTTTTTCATTGTGGACAGTGACAGTGCACTGGACAGAACATGGGAATTTTTCTGCAGGACTATTGGTGTCTCAGGACCTGATTCCATCTCAGTAGTGGACAGGTGAATCCCTAAGCTGGCACTGTGAAACAGCTGAGGCCAGTTTTCTCATGGGTGCTCCTGGAGCCTCTAGCCATATCCACTACCATGTGTGGCAGTATAGCTCATGTGCATTTTGTCCGTGTTAGTGCCATCCTTGCATTCATACTGACAATTAGGAAAGATGGTTCTTCCATGACTGGCTGCTATGTTAGAAAAAACTGAACAGATGCTCTGTTGTTGTCAAATATTTACCCCCTCTCTGACTGGCTAGTTTCCAGCTAGAAACTGTTAGGCTACAAACGCCTGCTCTTGATTTGTAAATCCATTATAAGCCACCGAGTCTCTGTATGACATTACCATTAGCTTCAATAGTTTATATTCAACTGTAATGGAAGTTTTCTAAACTAAGCATGACCATGCTGGTTTTAGTGCTCTATCAGTGACTTTGAGAAGGACACATTATGTTGTGAACAAAGTTATCTTGGAGATGAGCACTCAGTCAGGATGTACATGGATTTTGGTGTGGAAGATGTGGACACCACTGTTAAATTCTGTCAAATATTGCATCAATGTCCTAATGTAGCATTTCAAGATACTGAGCTACTTGATTTGTCTTTTGGAAGCAGTGCCTAACAATGACACCAAATATTTGTATTTATTAAAGATACCACAGGAGTCTGTGGCTGCAAATTGTTCCCTGTTGTGGTATTTTATGGTAGAGGTTAGAGCATTTCAATGATGAATGAAGGAGTTTTACCTAAGAAGGGACTAGATTTCATCACTTGGTGTTTTGCAACTTAGTATTTAACTTCAGGTCTGAAAATCTGAAGTGTTGATGTACATGACTAGTAAAGATGCTAATAAGTAATTATTTAGTAAGAACAGATGTGTGTATGGCAGTTTTCAAAATAGTGAACTTTTGCACATGTCTAAAGGAAAATAAGGATGATTTATGCTAAGTTTACACCTGCAGCCTTGTGTTTGAACACTAGGACAGGAGTTCCATGAGGAATGGACTGCTGATTTCAGAGGGTGGTTTGCTTTATATGCCAAAAATGAGAACTAAGGTAGTGTAAGTGTGAGCTCATCAGTGAAGATAGTGGTAGTTTGCATTTATGTGCACCAAAGTTTGACATATAACATATTGCAGAAATATTTATGTGAACAGACCTCAGCTTGTTTTTTGAATATGCTTTTCTGTAAGCAAAGGTTTGTTAAAAATAAAGTTCCTTTTTCATACACTAAAAATTAGATAGAATTTGCATATTTTCACATGGTACAGCCAGTAATTCCCTTGACATTCTCATGGGATTGTTACAATTGCTGCTGAAGCCTGGTGTCAAGTTTGTTTAGCCTGGAAATAGTTGGCCTGAGGTAAAGAACCATTGGAGGTTTTCACATTTGCAGTTATAATTTAGTAATTTATGTTTGCATTATGTATGACAAATTGACTAATGACTGCCCTAAAGAGAAATGCCAGTCTGGCATTTCATATGCAGAAATCTTATGGCAATATCAGGTGGACTGTCTACTTTACAGGGCAGAAATAACTCTGCTGCTCCATTCTTAAATTTTATATTTTAGTTAGGTACAGTTCTTTGTGTAGTCTTTTTTTCCATGAGCTGCTCTTATAAGGACTTCTGCAGTATGACAGAAGCTTGACATTCTGCCAGAAAAGTTGGAAATGAAGGCAACTTAAAATAAATACTGGTGATATTTCTCTTTCTCTCTCCTTTTCTTCTTCTCTTTTTGTGTCTCTCTTTTTTAAGGAAAGGCATATGTTCTTATCCTAACTTGTCCCAGTAGAGGGTCAATTACAACCAGTTGGCTGCAAGTTCAATCCAAGAAAAATACTGAGTACAGAAACTTCAGCAACAGGTACCAAGGGCCTCTAGTACAGTCAGTCATTCTCAGTGTATATGAAATGTGACCATAAAGCCTATGGGTAAGATATTTTTAGGCCCTAAGTTTCCCATGATGGTCCAAAATGAATCAATAAATTAAAGTAGACATTTTTGTGTAGTTAGGTATTTTCCTGGATAACTCTTTAAATGTCCACAATAGTATGAGATCTTTTATGTGAATCATGAGAATAGAACAATGTCTTATTTAGACAAATATGCCTTGCCAAATGTTCATGTATAGGCATATGTTCTGCAACTTTATCTTGTAGGGTCAAGCAAACATTAAACTATAGAGCTGAATAAAAAACCAAACATGTATGTGTAATAATAAATATGCATAAGAAAAAAAATACACATGTGATCTGTTTTGCTGATGTCAGTCCTCATATCCTCACACACACTTTCTTAAGACCATCTTGCAATAGTGGAATTTAGCTCTGGTGAAGTAAGTTTCTCTCAAATCAACTAAAGTAAGCATCAGTATATAGAAAGTCAGAGCTCTGCCAAATTGGCACTGGAGCTTTGGCTGCTGCAGAGATTATAATGGTGTTGAGACCAAGGCCGGTGTTGGTATTTAGCAGTATCTTAGGACAAGCATATTTAAAGACCAGGAAACATTTAGATTGAAGATACATGATTTAGTCCACAGTCAAACTGCAGAAGGAGAGGTAAATGTTACTGTTTTCTGATGGAAACATTAATTAAGCTGCCCTCTGATCTGTATCTTAGTATTTAGAGAATGTAGAGAGAATATTTGGCTGCTAACGTTCTCACTTACACTGCATCTTGATTAGACAGCAGGAACACAGGTTTGAAATGTCCCTGTTCCACCTTAGTCTTTGCTCCTGAGATGCTTTGTCTCACCCTTTGCATGCATTTGTCACCTGTGTGCTTTCAGTATGTATCTCACAATCATTGTTATCTACTGAGGTCCTAGATGCATGTGATGGAGCAACATCCTGATTGTTCCATTTGTATTCAAGGAGTAGAACCAAAACTCTAAAACTTTAAGCATTAAATGAAGAGTCAAGGCTTCCTAGCCACAGAAACTCACTGTTCAAACCCTCTGCAGGCTCTGTAACACATTTCAGCAGATTATGTAAACTCATCTGTTTCCAGACAGACTAAAACTGGTTAAAATATTTTTAATGGAACAGATGTCTCTATAAATGCAGTAAACCTGCTTTTTTATCAATAAAGTTTTGTGGGAGCAGGTTATCTTGATAACTTCTCAATAATAAGAACAGAAATGAGAGTCCAGCAATTTTCTCAATTTCAACAATGTGGCTGTGATATGATAAAATATTTTATTTTGATAATGTTGTCCAGGCTTGTTTATTACAATATGTACAATCAATATTTGTCTAACATTTACAAATTCATTTGAGCTTATAACATTACATTTGATATCATAATATGTTTTAAAATAAAAAAATTGGCATAATAGGAATTTTTTTTGGTCTTGGACAACTGACTATCTTAATAGTGTCAGAAGGAAAATTTGACATTATAGAAAGCAAAATTAACTTAGTAGTCCTGAAATACTTTTCTCTTGAATCTTTAATCTGTAGATATTGTTAAAATGTTCCTCTTCTTATTTTGGCTTTTCTGCTCTCAGAAGTATCAAGTTTGCAACATAATGAAAATTCTAGTTAGACTATCCCTAGTGTCAAACACTGCAGGAGATTTGCCCAGTCCTAAAACTTAATATCAAGTTGTTCGTGATGATAACTATTTCCATTAGTCTGTGGCTCTGACTAGTCTTCCATTTTTCATATGGTGTATTAGGCCAGTTCTTTTGGGGACCACACCTGTATGACTTACTGTCAGGTGTGTCCAATGTTTAGCAGTTGCTGATTTGTCACTTAGGGCTAGCAGAGGTTCTCAGATAATGGTGTTTCTTTGTATTTCTTTGCTGTTCTCTGTTCCTCCTTATTTTCATGATACTTCTATCTGAGCCCCACGAGGACAACAACAACAAAATTGTTAGGCTACCTGACACTTCTCACACAGGTGGTAGAAAAGTGCTTTCTGTTTACTGTTGCTTTTCCTCTAAATTAGGTGTATCTCAGTGAGACTGACAGGTAGGGATTCATAAAGAGGCATGGAATGTTAAAGGATTTCAGCCATGAGACAAACACAAAACAGTGTGTTTATCCTGTGAAGGAGAGGTATATCATAAGAGGTTTTGGAATGTGCACTGTGTACAAATATGATATGTGAAAATATCTGTTTCTCATTTGATGCTTAAAAGAGGAGTTTGACATTTGCTTAACATATGTAGTCAGGAGGATGTCTCAACTGCAAGGGACAGACTGTTGTGCCACTATGTCACCCGAAGGAAAAGAGGCCCAAAGGCTGATCAAGGTGGCATGAACTGGAAGAGCAAAGGTCATGAGCTACAGAATGGAAACTGTCCTTCAGTGTCACTTGCAATTTTCTTATTATTAAGGTATATGCACATACTGAATGTGGAGGAGCTGAGGGTAGAGCACAAGTAATTCTGGATCTGTGCTGAAGAATTGTCTCCCAGTTACTACTGCTAACTAGGGAAGCTGTCTGAAATACGAAGTTCATACCTCATGCTGGGGAGCCTAATAAAGTATTTTTCAATGACATTTTCCCACAGAAACTAAAAGATGTTAGAAGAATATGGGAAAAGATGCTTGTATAGAAATGAGGACTCTGTGAAATTATTTTCTCTTTGTTAGTTCAACACTGTGCTTCATCCTAACTGCTTAATGACCCATTTCCATGTGCCTCCATGAAAAACAGTTTTTAAACCAAGATTTCTTGTAAAAACAAGTTTTTTCTTTTCCTTTCCCATTCTTTTTTGTGGGGGTCATTTGGTTGAAGAAGAAAGTAGCTGGCAATTTTTGCTTTGGTATATTTGTCACTGAAATATAGGGTCTCAGTCATAGTCTCTTTCTTTTCAAACTACATGCTGTATATTGGACTCATACAGTGCAGGAGAATAGTTCACATTATTAAAATATTAGTTTTTGATGTATACTACCCAAGAAGAAAATGAAGTGTAAAAGAATGTGTGGGTCATCCAGCACTCCTTCCTGTTGAGTCATTAAATCATTGCAGGCTTTAATTTGGATTGATTTGGCTTAGCATACCTGCTGAGCATTTAGAAACCAAGATACCATTGAAGGCAACCACCAAGGATGACCACAGAAGTTTTAGAATGGAATTGTTTCATCTGAGACATGTATTTCACGAATGGCATAGTAACCAGGGCTTAAGGAAAGGACAGCATGTAGCCAATGAGATTAAATGTAGGAGAATTTGAATTTTATTCTGTGTGCTGTTGACAAGAGAAGTCCACAGAAACATAGTTCCCCTCTGTGCAATACATAGCTGCACAAACTGAAGCATAATCCAGCTTACTGCTGAACAAGTGGGTCTGTATTAGGCTAATGCTCTTATATTGCTAATGGAAGTAAGGTTGGAGAGCTTAGATGCTTAGACTTGTGTTAGTAAGTCTGTGAGAAAGGGAAAAACCAGTCTGCATGGTAAAAACGTGATGTTAGCATGTAAAAATTATCAGTTTGCATACTATTGTCATACAGATAGGTGTTCATTACTTGTAAGAAAAAAAATAGATGCATCAACAAGTACTGAAGTTTAGTCAGTCATGCTGACACTTCATAGTATACATTGAATAAGACTTGTGGTTAAAGCCCTAAGACAGACTTAGGAAATCTGTCTTCAATTCCTAGTACTTTCAAAGCCTTCCCATCTAACCTCAGGCAAAACCCCATTTTCCATAAGCAAAAGGAATAATTTTTCTTTATCTCAAGATCTTTTCTAATAGTCCATTCATTTACTGTTTATGAGGCATTCTGATGAAGCCGTCTCACTTGTTGAAAAGCTGTAAGTATGTGAGGATATAACTTTTTCTTTGTTGATTGAATAGCTTCTTCAAAAATATTAATGCTCACTATCATTTTATTTTAAGACTAGCAAAGCAATAGAGTTTTGCAGTGTTTTAAATAAAATGCAGGCCAGACTAAAAACTGAAATGGTCTTATAATTTAGGCAAGTTGCTATAAAACAAATGCAAAATTAAAAATGCAAATCAAAATTATGGTCATATTAGTTCTAATTTAAAAAAATCATACAAACCCCAATAAACTTCATTCACAGAGCCTATTGTTTTTAATCTTTGTCTTTGTAGACTTTATTAAGCAAGCAGACAGCCTATCCTGATTTATCTGTTCTTATCAATCCCTATAGAGTAGTGTGTACTGCATCCTGTCGCTCCTAGGAATTCCTGTCTTTCCCTGTCTCATCTCTGCCTCCAGCACTTCTCTTGTTGCAGTCCTGCCCCTGTGGAGAAGCTGAGACTGGCTGGTTTCAGTATGCCTGGTTGTGCTGCCTAATGTTTTCTTTGTCTTTGGCTATTGTTTGTATTAATACTTGCCTCAGGTTACACATGGCATCCTTTCTTGAATTCTGTTTCCTTGCTTCTGCCCAGTGCAATATAAAATTTTCTTGTACAGAAACAGGAAAAGTTGCATATATTTCAATGCCCTCTAGAATATTAGCTACTTTTTCTTCCCCAGTATTATAGTTTTACATTAGGCAAGAACAGGAAAAAAAAAGGAGGAGGTATCATACAGAAAGAATAGCAGTGGATAAAGAGTATGATTTGTGCACTAGTGTTGGGTTAGGGGTCAAAGTTGTAGAATAACTGACTTCTGTTTATGTAACAGGAGAATGAAGGACATATCTAGCAAAGTGTTAATGGTGATTGAAAGAACTGTATTAAAATGAAGTCATAGACACACAGTGGTAGAGAAATTAAAATATATGCAAATATTCCAGTAAACAGAATGCTGTTTTCTTTGAGGATTCTCTTCGTTTTGGCATTGTTTGCAAAGGTAGTGCTTAGTGAAAAGGAGAAGCCTCTGGTAATATGTGCTGACAAAAGGACAATGTTGCAGTTAGTTTGATTTAATAATTTTACTGTTTGTCCAAGCTGCTTTGTGAAACAGTTTTGAATATCAAATTGATTGAAAGAAATCAAAATAACTTGTGAATTATTTACTAACTATCAATAATTGTTGAAAGTATTACACCTCAATAAGCTGCCTACAGTGAACCTGAGACAGTGCTGTACAGTTCTGTGCCTAAACACGCAAACCTGCAAAGAGGGCAGCTATAGTAGCGCAGCCTTGTGTTTTGAGTTTGGCTGTGAACAGCTAGCATTCATCAAGGAACCCACATTGTTAATCAACCCACTTTTGCAGAAAAGCAAGAGGCTGATTTCCAAAATGCAAAAGACAGCAGAAGTGGACAAGCTATCAGTTTTTGGAAAAAGAATACCTCAGAGGAGTAACATTGCAGTTCAGTATTCCAAAAAAGGTTGAAAATGCAGTGGGAGTCTAGACTCAGAGGACCACCAAAGTTGGGATATGGCAGATTTGAATTTGGTAGGTTCAACCCACCTCTCTCATTGGCTACATCCATTTCATAAGCTTCAGTGTCTTGCTAAGTGCAGCAAGATCAGTACAAGATTGATGATACGATGTTTTGGTCACTCAGGAGGCTGTTTATGGACCAAACAAACGTGATGGAGAGGAATGCTGAAAGGCTAAGCTAGACATGTTGCAAGGACAGTATTCCCAGTGAATACATGGGATGAACAGTTAGGGGTTTCACAGTAGCTTTTGATTAGACTGCACAAATCCAGTAATCTCAAAAATTACTTAGAAGTCTATTGTAGTCCTCACCAACTACTTCATTATTTATTTGCTAATTTAACTACTTTAATTATAAAAGATTCATCACAGTTTCTAAACATTGTTTCAGAGCAGTTCTTAAGCTACTTAAAATGCTGGCTTTTAAGCACTGCTTCAGGACGGTACAATGCCAGTTCCTCTGCAAACACTCAGAAAGGGAAACAGAATCGTTACACAGACGAGACTTATTCACAGCTATCTTGAGTTTGACTGTTCTGGCTGCAGACTCATACTCTGACAGACACACTGTTGTTCATGTGGAAAGGCTCTCCAAACAAATTCCCGACACAGAATCTACTTTTAAAGTATACTTCTGTAACAGCTTTTTCGAAGTGAAACTCTCAACAGTGTGGATGTAGGGAAGATCATTCCCAGTTTATAGTTATGACTATTAGAAAGGACTAGACATGAAAGCTGAACTCTGATAGCATTCCAAATATTTTGTTGCTAGCATTTTTGGGTGCATAGAAATAATGCTAATGCTGACATTTTTGGACAAGTGAATAATTTTTTTCTGCTCTGAAAAAAGAATTAGTTTGTTTCAACAGGAATTTTCTTTGCAGATGTTATTGCTCCAAACTTTGGCATATAAATTGCACATTATATGGAAATTATTGTCACCTCTCCTGAGAGCTGGAAAACAAATGCCATATTTTATGAAAGTGCATTCCTTTTCAAAATCTCTCTTCATTTTTTTGTTCATCTCCTTTGACTTACAATTTAAGGTAAGATCAAACCTGAGAGTGCACTTCCTTATAAAACAGGTGCAAAGAGAATCAGGGAAGAATACAGAATTCAGCCACTGCTCCAAGGCAAGATTACCTTTCCTGTTACAAGGTTATTAAAGGATTGTCTTTTCCTGTCTTCTACAAACGAGACCTTCAGTGTCTTCTGATGCTATTCTCTCTATATAATGGTATAATAATAGTATATCTGTGGGTGAGTCACTCATTTTAGAGAAAGCAAAAGCTTCTTTGTAGAAACAAACAGTGCATTCCCTCTCAGTCCATAAAAAACCAAAATGAATCATGACATTATTTTCTTGTAAAATTAGGGAACAATGCCCCCTGTGAATTTGTAGATGATAGACTTGCAGACAATCATTTGGAGGTAATTGGCTTTACTACATCAATAAATATTTATTTACAAACTGTTTTCTTTTGGGATTCTTCTGTATTGATATTCTTCAGTGGCATCACATTCCTTCTTTCAGGTCTTCATTTTTATCCTTGTTTTGCTAAGCTTCTTATTAGTATCAGCAGCACCTGCAAAACATCTTCAGAAGCAGGACAGTGAGAATGAAAAAATTGGAAGAGCTAATAACATCTTAGTTATTTCCAGGAGAGTCTTTGTTTTGGAAAAAGGTCAAGAGAAGATAGTATCTTACTTACCAAACTTCAGCATACTTATCTTGTCATTAAATATCTGACTCAGCTGCAAAACCATCATTTTTTGTATGAAGCATATTTTCAAGAGGTTTGTACATCAAACCGTTTTTTTTGCAATCAAAATTCTTAAGAAGAATATAAACTATTCAGTTACCAAGCTTGGCGAGGCATTATAGTACCAGATGTGACTCTTTACAAAGCTAGACACATTCATCATCTGCTTGCAGTGCATTGGCTTCTTACTCTGCTTCATTGTCTCTCGCTTGCTTATAGGCCTGAGGAGCATGCTGTTTCACAAACATAAATTCTCATAAATTTAAAGTTCTGGGCATAGTCCAGTATTCTCTACCTCCTTTGGCAGCCTCCGAGGATAAGGAGCAAAATAGGCAATATGTGGCCAATTCTATTTGAACTGAATTTATAATACTGCGTTTTAGTGCTCAATGTATGATGAATTTCCTGGTAAAATACTACATAGAAACACATAGCTTGGATCTGAGATCATAAAAACAGTCAATGACCTTGCATATCTTCTTTTTGTAGAAACTAGTTGGGCTAGTATAAAGATATAAACCTATGTTTTAAAACCACTGCTTTTTTTTTGTTTGAATTATAAGTTAATGAAGACAAAAATAGTGCAAAAGGATAAGAGTTCTCCTTAAAAACAATTTGAGAATAATTTTGTTTGTTTTATTTTTTTCTGTACTTTAAACAAGTTTAAAAACATCTGCTTGAGATAGTGAAATATTTCTAGAAAAAAATCAGCATTGATATTTTGTTTATTTCTACGGTTTGGGATATTTTAATTTGAAAAAGCCTTTAAAGTGAAAATATAAGATATGTATGAATAGAAAAGTATGGCTAAATCTAATAGCTGTTTAAATCATTTTAGGGAGCTCTAAGTGCATTTCTAATGTTCTAGAGCTAGTGGATGTTGCTGCACAATGGCAGGGACACGCAGTAGCACTAGTGTTCATTCTGGCTACTCATGTTTCCTACTGCAGCATTGACGTTTGCTTCGCAGTTTGAGATTCCTGCCGAGACCTCTATAATTAATGACTCCAGGGAAGAATTGAGCCTATATAACAGTATTACTAGTAGACAACAGGGATGAGCAGACAGAATATTTTACAAATACTGTGCAAATCAACAAAATCTGTCTGAATCTGAATTGGCTTGTGCTCTGTTTCCAGTGACGCTTCCAGCTTCTAAAGCATGTAAGTTATCATTGTGCCTCAGTAGATTTCCAGGTGACTAGAAGGAAGAGATGGTCCAATAGTATGTATATAGCAAGACTTAACAGAAAGAGTGTTCTGAATTGTATGCATGGAAACTGATTACAAATTGCATGTTTAGACTGATATTAAATTAGATAACTGTGGGATGGCAGGCTAGAATATGCTTTGAAAGTGAAGCCAGCAACAGTAAATTTCACAGAACTCTCCATCAGCAACGTCTTAGTAGATGTTTTTCTATCCTTATTGAATATTTTCCATTGTGAACAACAAATGTTACATTTGTAACATGGACAGAAATAGCTACTTTAGAAGCCACAGAAAATGGTTATTTCTTGACCTACTATAAGTTTTGAGTCAAAAATGAAGAGTATAGAGTTGAAATGATAAAAGCATTAGATGTTTGCCAAATGACATTTTGTAATATGAATTTCTCACTTTAAAAATAATGGAATTTTCCCTCTAAGATTGATTACTTTGTTGCTGCCTCAAAATGGAGAGAAATATTTTTGCTTGTACCAAGGAACTGTCACATGGAGAACAAACCTGTGGAAATTAGTTATTCTGCTCCTCCTGATAACACATACATGTCCACTTCTAGGATCCCTTGCAGAGAGATGTTTTTCATCCCCACAGAATAAAGGCAATCACTGATGTGATACTGGCAATAATTGTCTGCAGCTGTAATACCTTCAAACAAAGTTTTGTCCTTCTGATGTACTCTGCTTATAAGAATATCTTCTGGAACAAAGCGTCTTTTTTTTTTCTTTTTTTTTTCTCTTACACATACCTGAAGCAAGCCTAATACATATTATGGGGTCAACTTCAAGATTACAAATGGGAATGGTATATAAATCTAGAAGAGTCATGATATATTTAATTACAGTAAAAGATACAGTTATTTGAACGTGTCGAAACAACCTGTTGTAGTCTTGATAAAGTTTTATTAATGGATCACATAAGGTACAAGTATATGTAAGGAATTCATAGTACAATACAAAATACTGTTTAGCTACAGTCATTCACAGAAGTAATACTGTATTTTTTATTGTCTGAAAATCTAGATAAAATAACAGGAAACAATTCTGTGCATTTGTTGTGTTCTGTTTTACCCATAGTTTCCTAATAAAATACTATATTTAGGCATTATACTTGCAGTGAATTTAAAGATCTGGTTTTGCCCACAAATGACTTCTAATTTCAGAAAAAGTAGATTAGCAAAATTGATAAAAATTAATCACTGAGAAACATTCATTCAGATGGCAGATACAGTATTTTTTTTAGTGAGTTGGTGTCTTGGAGGATATCACTAGGAGTTGTTGAGGTTTTTTACCTGGATGCTAATTACTGGACATGTTGTGGAATTTGAAAAATTGGCCCTAAAATATTTCTAAGCAAACTGTTGTTTCTTGCTGCTTCTAGTTGATCTATTCATTTCTGATCTATGGGTGACGATTCAACCTTCAGCTAAGATTTATGAATGTGCTTTTTTGTTTGAGTTGTCAGAGGACCAAGCTCTGGATATATAAATAAGAAATTCTCACTTTTTCACCAGTGTTTATCATGGCCTACTGTAATTCTGATTCATTTTTCTTTGAATTACTAGAAGGAGGAAGAAATAGACAATAGAGAAATAGAAGGAGCAAGCAGGAAAAGAAGGCGAAAAGATACCAAAAGACACTGGCAGAAAGAAGAAATGTTTGTGTGATTAATCAGTATGTATTACTTTATCATATTGGATAGATATATGTGCGCACACATTGCTCTGCCTTCTATTGTAGTTTGAAGGACTGGCTCATGTATCTGTGTCTGGTTTTTAAGAAATTCACAGATGGTAGCCATCTGAAACATAGCTGGGCCAAATTAATTTCCAGACTTCTCAAAGTCACTTTCTACTTTCTGTACCTTAAAATGAGTATATTTTCTTCTGCAAAGTTCAAATCCATACTCAAGTGTCTCTAAGATCTGAACTACATGTGATGTTTCCATGCTGACCTACCTAGCTGACAGTGCTAATATAGTTGCAGTACTACTTCTCAGTTGTTTATAAGACAAATACAAGTATTGGAGCACAAACTGCAAATTGCTAAATTGGAAAAAATGTATTTTAAAAGCTGCAAAAAACCTTATGCTTTTCTTAACAACTTTAAAGGGATTGTGGGTTTCTAAAGATAGTTCACCCCCGCAGAAATCTTATGGAACATCCTTAAGGAAAGAATTCTCGGATAATAATTCTTGCCAAAAATTTTTTTTAATTGAAGTGGTCAAAGAAGAGGTAATCTTGACATTCACATTTGCTATTCACTCTTCTTTCTGGTCAGTAATTACTCAATCACTTCAAGAGGTTAAAAAAAGAACAGTATGTGTAAGGATTACAGTCCACTAGAATGACCCTATAAAATCTCTGAATATAGATTAGTTAAAGTGCCAGAGAAGTTACCAATATCTGTACATGAGGTAGTGTTTAAAATCCTTCAAAATGGTTACTGTAGACTGATGAAAGAACACATTCAAAACAAATCTAAGGCATTTTCTAATTGGACCATTTGCATCAGAAGGCTACTGCTATCCTGGGCTGCATCAGGAGGAGTGTTGCCAGCAAGTCAGGCAAGGTGATTCTTGCCCTGTATGCAGCACTGGTGAGGCCACACCTGGTGTGCTGGATCCAGTTCTGGGCACCTGAGTACAGGAGAGACATGGACATAATGCAGACTCCAGCATAGGGCCATCAAGATGAGGAAGGGACTGGAGCAACTTCTGTATGGGGAAAGGCTGAGAGAGTTGGGACTGTTTAGCCTGGCGAAGACTCAGGAGAATCTCATCAATGCGTACAAATATCTGAAGGGAGGGAGTGTGCAAAGAGAACGCTGTCAGGCTCTTCTCAGTGGTGCCCAGTGACAGCATCAGAGGCAATGGGCACAAACTGAAATATGAGAGGTTCCCTCTGAATATCAAGAAATGCTTTTTTACTGTGAGGGTGATCAAGCACTGCAACAGGTTGCTGAGAGAGGTATATACATTGGCAAGCACATTATGAGACAGGACCAAAGCAGTTTGAAGAACATGGCAATTCTAAAAATACTGCTTCATTTTCCGGGCTACTGTCTGCAAAGCAATTAGGCAGCACAATTTCAAGGGCAACTCAGATGTCCAGTTATATGCCTGTATATAATATCTATGCAGTGTAGTGCTATTTGGGTTAAATTTTAATAAGCTTCTAAAATGTGAAATCTTGAGGTCAAGAGAAATGAACAATTCACTGTGGTGTCTCCACTGAAACAAAAATTCACTCCTTTGTGTGTTTTGTTTCTTCAGACTTTTTGCAATGATGCTTATCATCCACTCTATTCTTTCAGAACTTTGTCGTAGTGTACAATTTCTTCACTAAAATCACATGCTGTGCAAATCCATCAGTCCTTTTAAAGTGTTCTGCCTTGAGCTTTTTCCTAAATTCAGACAAACTAATTCTCTAATCTCACAACTGTCTAGGATGTCTTTTATGATACATCATTTTAAGTTAACCTCTTTATTGGTAACATATTTTGCAATCATCTCTAGAAGTGCAATAGGACTGGTGAATGTGTCCCCTTTAAGACTCCCAGGATACACATAAGATACTCAGTGCACCTTATATCTTCTGTCTGTCTTCTATAGCATTGAGGTGGTACCATAACATCTTGGTGCCTGTAATTGTACTGTGCTTGTCTTGTTGAAAGATTTGTTGGAATACATAGGAGGTTCTGTATAAATGGTTGGAGATTTCAGAGTTTTGAAATAAAAGCAGTTTTAGAAATGTGAAAAGCACATAATCTCACTATCCATAATGATAAATACACTACTATGATTTTATTGTGCTGGGGGGGGGGGCGTGGGGCATAAGCCTATAGAAAGGGAGGGGAAGGAGTAAGTCATTCTTGTGCCTTGCTATACAGGTTCTTTAGCACATTCTTTGTGGTGTTTGGCTTCACTACACACACAGCGTCTTGCCTGACATAGGTCCGATGGGTGAGAAATCTGGCTTCCTCCTGCTGAGTAACGAAAGGAAAAGACAACCAGTGAGTGGTTATACATATGTATACATATGGAGGTTATGCCACGCAACAGGGTTCCTGTCTCTGACCTAGTCTTAGATGTGCTTGAATTGCTCCAGCCCTTTCTCTCCTCCTCTCTTGGCTTTCCTGTGTTTCACTACTGGTGGTCTGCTGTATACCATGCAGATGTTTTCCCCATGTTATTTCATGGTTATTTTTCAAGTGGTCTCTTAGTAGAAGGGATGGAGGGTCCGCACATGGGAACATCTGCTCTAACAATTTTTCAAAGCAAACAGCAGATGGCATTGCTGCTTCCTTTTGATCTTGCAGGATCTCCCATACCAGTGGTGTTGGTTTAAGTTTCAGGTTGTTTGGTAATGGTGTACGTGAGCGTTTGGTTCTCCCTTTTCTCTCAACAGTAGCTCTACTTGCAGATGTTTTCTCTGCAACTTTCTATTTTAAGTTGTTGTTTGCTTGTTTGTTTGTTTTTTCCTTTTGTGACCCCAACTCCTACTAGGCGTCAAGGGCTTTGTGGTTTTTTCTTTCTCTCCGACATGGGTATAATTAGTGCCATATCATCATTTTCCATTCTCGTTATTCATATGCAAATTGCAGGGAAATAGCTCATGCTGTTTTTCAGCTTTGATTTTTCTGTAGTTCAGCCTCTGTATATAGTATTAGGAACTTTATATACATCTCCTTTGCTACTTTTTTTTGTGAAAAAAACTTTATTTCTCAAGGTAATTTCTTGCTTTGTAATTAGAGTTCTTTCTTTTTACTTATATTTTTATATTCAGACTATCTCATATATATAAAATTATATATATCTCATGCACTTAAGTGGCCATGAGATTTGAAATGTCTAAGTAAATTTGTAGGCTCTTTTTTGTCATTTTATATAGCATTAATTGAATTTTTAACCGAATCCCTTTTGCAATACGCACATTCATGTTTATCACCCTGAAACATTTAGATGACTTCCTTACGTACTTTCTGATCAAATCTTACTGTACAGAGTGACCAGACCACTCTCGTTAACAGATGACAGTGTAAGAAATTAAATTTGCATTCAGGAGAGGAAGATACTGCGTATAAGAAGCTCAGTTTGTGCAGAAGGGAGGCTGCAGTAAAATGTGTGACAAGGGTAAGACAGTAACAGGAGTAGGAGCACAGCAACAGAAATAGGAGCAGTCTCTGGGGGCAATTCAGTCGAGTTTATTGTCAGCCTGATGTGGAAGTTAGGAATGTCACTCCCCTTAACAACCCTGGAAGCTTAAGGTGGAGCCTTTGAGCACTCTGTCCTGTCAGGGTTGTAAGGCTGTTAATGTAAAGTAGAGTATGGGTGATTTTATCTTGTTTCTAAATTATGCTAAGTTGTATCTGGTCATTTTATGTAGAAGTCAGCAGGACTCTTGTATCAAAAACTGGTGCATTTCCACAGGATCCTATTTTCAGCTCTTCTAAACTCACTAAGTTTAATTGTACCTTATCCTTTAGCCTCTGCTTATTTACGCTATACTGCCATTATTTTTATTATTTTATTTCAGTTTAAGCTGGAATTTTCTGACGCAGTACATACAAATAACTTTCTTATGAAGATTGTATCCAATTTTTTATCTTCTTTAATATTTACTTTTATATAATTTATTTCAGTAATGTTAATTTCTGTTCAAATATTCAGTTGGTTGCTGATTGCTGTGGATTCTTTAGAACTTCAAGACTAATGTCAGAGGTTTTTTGCTTGTTTCAAGAATTACTTTTAAACCTCCTCTAAATGAAACTATTTATTGTAAGTGATAAAATGCACAAAACATTAGCCTTGAAAGTTCTGTGGTTTTTTCTGTAACTTGATATTCTATGTTAAATGTCCCATGTAGCTTGATATTATAATTGAAGCCAAGAAATAGGAAAGGAAAAGATGTTTTTTATAGATAGTTCTAAATGGCTTTGGTATCTTTCTATTCTCCAGAAACCAGCAACTTAATTGTTTTGCAATAAGTTGGTTTCCCTATTGGCATAAATTTGCAGATGGACATGAAATAGATACAGTTCATTTGTCCCTCATTCAACTGAATAATAAAAACACTGAAAAGATAAATCTAGGGATCAAAAAAAAAAGCCATTTTATCCATATTCTAAAATTGTTGGAAATTCAAGAGGTTTCAAGAGAGGAAGCTGTCATTATCCATGTAAAAATTACTTATGAAGAACTCTCCAGAAAAATGCTGATTTAGCTAAATATATTTTTATTTGGTGTCATGAAAAATGGGTCCATACTAACAAAATTAATTGGCTCAGTTAAAAACCTGATTTTAAATCTGTTTGCTGCCTTCAGTATATAATTTTTGTAAGTCAGGACCTTTCATTTTTGTTGGATAAAGGGGCCTTGCAACCTGTTCTGGAAGACTTAGCTATTCTCTGGCAGTAGTGAAATGGCCTTTGCAGGGAGCTGTTCTATGGTTCTTTCCTACTGGTGCCAGAGGAAGAAAAATTTGGAAACTGTGTCTGCTAAGCAGCACGGCCTAAACACTGATGTGAGAGGAAGAATTGTCAGTGCTCTTAAGTTGGGGGTTTGTTAGTTCACTTTTAAGCAGTGATCTAGCATTTGCTGGTAAAGAAATGGTTTTGCTCACAGCTGTTCATGCCTCCCTTGTTGCCACCTCATCATTCCTGGAAGAGGAGAATTTGTGTGGATTCACTCCAGACTTGCATTAAAAGATGCAATCAGGTTAAAACTACCCTGGCCAAAAAAGGAGTGGAGTAGTGCATGCAGCTAAGGATATCACCTCTAGCTGAGAGACTTATAATAACACAGTTTATTGTTTATATTACAGTAGTTTTCAAAGCCGCTGTGACAAAACAGTGTTAGCCAGAAGCTGTAGGTTCTTACATTATTCTTTGATCCTCACCAAAAGGGA
This sequence comes from Eurystomus gularis, assembly GCA_013400335.1. NCBI lineage: Eukaryota > Metazoa > Chordata > Aves > Coraciiformes > Coraciidae > Eurystomus > Eurystomus gularis. The sequence goes on along the minus strand of VZZY01005242.1, from coordinate 4,874 downwards.
CTTTACTGAATATCTGCTAGCTACAAGCAAGATCTGATTCTTGTACCAGTCCTCAAAATGCAATGTGCAGCTTGATGATAAGCAGTTTGTAATTTCTGAGGTTTCCATACTGAACTAAATTTCAGTAACTTTGGGGTTTTTGAAGTTTTTTTTTCTCCACAGAATCTGTGTGCTAGATTAATCTCCTTTCACTCTGGACACTAGGCATGTTTAAAAAGGTAAAGAAAAAAATAATAGAGAGTTTTTCAGTGAAATAAGGGATTATATTTTCAACTTTACAATTTGAATCAAATTTACAGAACAGTAATATAAAATGTGTTTTTACTTGCTAATGCATTTGCTAGTTTCTGCTTATGATTTCTCTGAAGTGTCTTAACTGCAGGAGCCACAGATTTGATTGAATGGTATTCAGTCTTCTTAGTATTGTCATTTCAATCTGAGCTTGCTTTTTTACTCAAACCGCACTTGCTAAGAAGTTCATTAATTACTCAGTAGTACTTCACCCCTTGAATGTGAATTCAAAATTCATTTCTAAAGTTAATGTTTCCTTTCCAAATTAGGGTCGTTTCATTCTGGGAAGCCATCTAATCTGGGTTCATATATTATCTCTTCTCCCAGATTGAGACCCTTCTTCCTCTTTAATTATTTTCCTCAAGAATTCTTTTTCTGATTCTTTTATTAGAAAGGAAATTTAAAGATCCATAGCTCTTCTCAAATTTTGTGACAACACACATTTTCCTCCTCATGGCTCTATGAAGTCGTATGTCTTCTTCCTTCCCTTTTTATTGTAAATGAAATTTTTAGTGCTTGGTGCCAGTGGCCATTGAAAGCAAATTAAGTATTAAAGGATTATTTGATCTAGGTAACAAGACAGTTACAACAATTTGCAATTATATGCCTTTGGAAGCATTCCTTCAGCTCAAAATTCTCTTCATAAATAATCCCATGCGTTCTGTATATTCATAATACTGACAAGAAAGTAAGAACTGCAAAGTGCTTTTCTTTTTCAGATTAACTCTTTCCACCCTACCTAGTACAAATGGACATCTTTTGATAGTTTTAGAGTTGCATGCCATCAGAATCTTTGTGATTGGGCCCGTGTTATGCCAATGTACAACTATTCTGTTGTGTAGTTTGGTGGGAGAGACTAATGTCTGCACTGAACTCGTAGCTGATTGCACTGAAGTAAAAATATGCTTCAACTAGTCATAATAAAAAATTGAATACTTTGCCATGCTAACTGCAGCAGGGTAAGTCCTACCATGAGTTCATCACCTAAGTTTATATCTCATTTCTTAGATGAAGTTTTGTAATTTGCCCTGAGTTCTATACTGCCACAGTTAAAAAATAAAAGTATAAAACCGTAGCCCATAACAAGGCTAGCTAGTCTGGGCATGTCTTCCAGGATTTTTCCAGATACACATATTTTTCCATCATTTTTCTCAATCTTAATACTTAAGGTACTGTTGCTGTTTCTTCAGGCAACCCAATGCAATCCCGGGACTTCGTATATTTACAGGTTTTTTCAAATTGTGATTTACATAGAATCTTAAAAAAAAACCCCAAAATTAAGGTTGGATTTTTTCCCTTGTAAGAGCCTTGTGAAATCTTATTTTATTCCACATCATGATTTTTTCCTTTTTGGTCAGGTTTGTTTCTACCCTATACTGGCAGCAATTTAATCTTATTTTCAATTAGTTTTCTAACCACCCAGGCAAATTTCCAAGAAAGGCAAATATTCTTTTCTATTCCACTCATTTGTTATCTGGGGACAGATGATCTTGGAATTAATATTCTTTCTGCCATTATGCAACCCCCTGCCATGTTTTATTCATATGAGAAACTAAAAGGACATTTACAATCTGTTTATTACATGCAAGTGTAAAGGACAAGTGGTGATCTTGCCACAGTATTTTAGTGGGCTAATGTTCTATTTTTGGTGTTTAACGCTATTAAATCTCTCAGTTTTCAGTACAGAATACCTGACCTTGAACATTAACAGTGTAGCTGAAGCTCCAACACTAACATGAGCATGCCAAGCATTTATATCAGGCTAGATTACTCACCACTGTTGAAGCTAAATGAAACTTTTATTCACTAGATAGTGTATTTGAAAAAAGAATTAAGAAACCAGATGTACAGGAAAATGGGAAAAGTTACTAATACTCTGGTTTACAAAATGAAAAGAAGTGGACCTTCTTAAAAATCCTCAATCTTTTCATTTTGTTGTGATTTAGTCATTCAAGAAGGACTGACAGCGGCACTGTGAAGGGTATATACTTAGAGTAGCCTGTGCAAACTGCTATTGGGAAGGGAAGACAAAAGAGGAAGGGAACATGTGAACAGCACTGGGAAAAGTAAGATGAGAGCAATCCAAAGGAAACAGTTAAGGAGTGGGAAGAAGAAAGGTGACACCTGGTATCAGCAAGGACAGGAGGAGATCATGATAGGATTTGTTTGAAGGAGAGGGGTATCATGTCTTCTGTTTTACAAACCCTGGTAAGAAAGAATGGTTTAAGGAGGAAATTAAGCAGAACAAGTAATTTACTGACATTTGAGTTCTCAGATGTTGGAATAAAAAAAATGCAGGAGTGCATTTGATTAGCAGGTCATGAATAAATAAGTATTGTAAGGCTTAATGTCTGTAGGACACTGTTAGGGTGTTATACTTTGCCGTTCTCTATAATTGCATGTTAATATATAATTTCACCACTTTGCTGCAAACAGCAGATTTAAACTATTACATGTTTAAGGCTTAATGAGTAAGACACTTGATGTCACTACAGAGTGCTAATTCCTGCACCAGGAATCTAACATTTTGTTTACATTCAGTAATAGTGCCCTTGTGCATAATGTAATGCCATCCTCTAAAATACTCCCTGTCTCAGAGGGAGAAAAGTTTCGCTATTGGTAAATGTAATGGCATCAGGCCTCTCTGCTGGTGCTGCATGGAAAAGACAACATCCCTGAAAGCTTTACATTCTCATATTGTTGGAGCTTCTAAGTTTTGTCAGGTGCTGGTGACTTGGACCTAACTCTGAGTTGTAACTCAGGAGACAAAACAGTTGGAAAACTTGGAGAAAGGCTCTAAGGGTCAGTGAAATTTACTGTGGGCAGCTGCTGCTTCAAAGCAACTCACTATGCAGAAGCCTATTAAGAAGTAGTAGGTTACTTTCCTGCCGTTTCCCCAGCATGATGGATGACGTTCTGAAAAGTGAAAGGACTTCCTGTGCCACAGAGGTTTTCCCCGTCACTTCTTACCCAGACCAAGTTGCTTTTCACTGACTATGCTTCTATCTAAATACTGTTATGGATCTCTCTAAAGTGTTTTCCATATATGATGCTAAAAGAAACTTGTTTTCATCTATGATCGGTGCTTGAATGTCATTATTTACAGATGGTCCTATTTATATTCTAAATCTCAATTTACAATGGAGCAATAAATTCTTACTAGAAATAGGTTCAAGCTGCAGAGCTCAGAATTGAAAATTCATCTTTCCAAAGTTTTGGTGTGCTTAGATTTTGAAACTTAACTTCTTACTATAAGTCAACAGTGGAGCTTAGATCAGTTTTGATTTTCATAGTATTCATATGTAGAATGTATTTGCACATGTCCTAATATCTAATTTTAACCTATTAAATCAGTACCCTTAATTTAGGGTAGGGTAAATTCCTTGCTTTTTAATAACAATGTTCTTTGCCAAGATAAACACTTCAAAAGTATGTGAAACTGTAGGAAAAATGTACAGGAGATCAGATAAGATAATACATCTTCTGAGCCAAACTACTTGATGACCCTAATTAAGATTCTTATCTTATCTTCCATACTTAAAATGGTGAAATGTAGATGTTGGTATATCAGTGAAGACATTGTAATTGTGCGGGTTTGAGATCTTTAATTTTGTATATATCACAGGAAACAATATATTGCTAAAAGAGAAAAATACTCTGCATGGGATATTAAATCCAAATATGTTTGAAGACAATGAAAAATGCATTTTAAATTCTAGAAGTTTCAACATAAAAACTGTGGCCAAGTTTTCAGCAGAAGCTTTTGCTGGAATTGTTTAGGAATGTGAAGAAAGGAGGCTCATGTAATCCTGCTGCGTGTGTCTCTGTCACTGCCTTGTGCTCCCTCCTCTTCATAACTTTTACACTCTCTTGCCAATCTCAGCCAGATCTAGCAGAGGAGTGGAAGCTGAACAGTTCTGAGGCTGTGAGAACAGATGAGATAGGAATGCATGCACTGGCTCAGAGCAAATGTTCAGTGAGCTCCCTGTAACAATAGCCATGAGTAAAAGGTTCGGAAAATCATACCAGAACAGAGCAAGACTGACACTTTGTGTTATGGGCTTCCTGCACCCCATCTCTATCAATCAGTTTCTCATTTACTTGCTGACTGACAATAGGCATTATTTGAGGTAGCCTTGTGAGATATAACGTCACTCCTTATATATAACTCATTTATATATATATATATACACACAACTATATATAACTACTCCTTTTATATAATCAGTAGCACATGAACAAACATGATATCCTTTACGATTCACTTCTAGGGCTGTGCCTGGTACAGAAGTTCATAGATTCATAGAATGCCAGGTTGGAAGGGACCTCAAGGATCATCTAGTCCAACCTTAAGTGTAGTTTAAGTGAGATGGGCCCAGCACCCTGTCAAGATGTGTTTTGAAACTGTCTTAAGTAGGGGAATCCACCACTTCCCTTGGGAGACTATTCCAATGTTTAATTGTTCTCATTGTGAAAAACTTTCTTCTAGACTCCAATCAGAATTTCCCCAGGAGCAGCTTGCAGCCATTACACCTTGTATTTTTCATGTGGCTCCTAGTAAAAAGAGACTCTCCTTCCTCTTG
>VZZY01005240.1:310359-381551 GCA_013400335.1 Eurystomus gularis | reverse complement strand
TTTAAAAATTGACCAACTTTCTTTCTTGCACCAGCATTTGCTCCTGCCCTAAGAGCAGTAGGGCTGATGCAAGGATCCTGGGAGCCGTCTCCACCTTGAGAAGCCAGGCTGGTTTCTAGCCCTCAGAGCACACAGTCTGACTTGTTAAACAGCACAGGCAGCACTATTGGAAGGAGAAGTTTCCATTAATTTGCAGGTGCTGGGGGGAAGTGGGGGAAGGAGAGACCAGGTGCTTTCTGGACGCTGCCCCCAGCAATCTCCCCCCGGTCCATTCCCATTGTTTCGCAGCTGTCCCACGCGGCCCTGCCAAAGGGGATAACAGGCTTGGGAACAGGCTGAATGACAGCAGACACCTTATAAAATGCCTCGCAGAGCGGGCCTGGCGCCTTGCTGCAAGCGGTGCACATGCCCACAGCCCAGCCGGGCTCGGCCCCGGTGTGCAGGTAGCGAAGGGGGAGGCTTACATCAAAGGCTCTGGTTTTGCAAGGCTCAGGACGCAGGAGGGCGTGAATTATAGACTTTGATGTCTGAGCGGCAGCAGAGGAATCGGCGTGAAGATTGTTTATAAATCGCTATTTACGGTCTCCACTAAGTGCCAGGCAGGCCCTTAAAGCAAGGGATCAGGTTTAACTGAGGGCCACTGCAGAGAGTGGCTGCTAGAGGCTGAGCCAGGGCTCAGGCTGGGCTTTGCATGAGCAGGATGTTTTCTAGATACTTTCCATCCCAGACAGCTGAGTTTGACCCTGAGATCTTCCCAGGAAGTTTCCTCAGGGTTTGCCCCTGCCCTCCATGTCACCATCCAGTTTTGGGGAACACAAGCATGGGAAGCCAGCAGTAACTGCAGAGCAGGAGAGATGTGGCTCCTGGAGGGGCAGCCCTACACCATAGGACGCTGGGTTTTGGAGCTCCCATGGGGCTGATCCTGGTCCCTGCTAAGACAAAAACAGGCAAAAGGGGAACCTCAGCATCCTGCCTCTCCTAAGGGGTCTTCTGGCCAACTGTTGCTTGATGCAGTTTATGATAAAAAAACAAGCCTGGGTAGAACTGCTTTTCTTCCCTTGGCTGACTCCATGCCACCAGGCTCTGGCTGCCATGTTCCTCTTGAAGCAAGGCCAGGACACAAAAGAGGCAGCTCTGCAGCAGAAGAAGGGCCAGCACTCAACCATACCACCACTCAGGTACAAGGTCATTTCTGTCCACGGTTAGCAGTTGGGTCCTACCATACACTACCAAGAGTACCTGGCTCTCTCTCAAAGAGGGACAAATGCATGCTGCTGCCTATGGCACATCTGAGTACACTGATGCCAAGAGATACCTAAAAGTTGGAGGTTAAAACCTCTGAATCCTGGGAATGTAAGCCACTCAGATTTCAATCCACTGATCTGGAACTACTCTGTTCCCCCCAACTGGAATCCAACTCAAGAAACACTTGTTTTGGGGTTCTTTTTGGTCTGATTTGAGAACAACCAGCAGCCTGGTAGGATTTCTCCTACATATTTTGGCTCCAGCCCCTGTGGCCAGAGGTCAAGGGGCAGCTGAGCTCCAGGGGAGCTGCAGTGTGGAGCATGCCTTGTCTGGGACTGGCCTTGTCCTGGTGAACCCCAGAAGATGGAGCACACCCAGATGTTTCTGAAGGCAGCCCATGGAGGTGGCTGCATCCTCCTCACCCCTCTCCTCAACCCATCCAGATATACACATTGCCTTGCACAAAGAAGGACCGTTACATGAGTACTGAGAAGCACAGCTGGGAATGCCACGTGCTGATCCTACACCCAAGCATCCCCTGCCCAGCACGCACTGTCCTCTCTACCCTGACACTACTTTGTCCTGAGTGGTGTTTGCAGTCCCCTCCATTGTAGCATCAGCTATGAGTTCCTCTGCATGGCCTTCATGTCCTATTCAGCATCACCAACGCAACTACTGGCTTAGGCCAGGCATAATGCCAGCCACTATCTTTTTCCCTGAAGGAATGCCATCCAAGCTGTAATCTGTGAGCTGATCTGATTCACAACCCATCAGCCAGTTCCAAAGCCACCGGCTGCATCACTCTGGGATGTACAAGGATCCTGTCCCAGCACCCATTGCTGTTCAAACAGTACAAAAGGCTGTCACTAACAGAACCGCACTTTCCCCATATCTTCAATCAAAAGTTCATGTCCAGCAGCTGCACCAAACTTTTCAAACGTAGCTGCTATGTTTTGGAGGTTGAGACAGACCATGCTGGATTTTCCAGTGAGTTACAAATCCCAAATCCAGTTCTGGCCCCCCAGATCGGTGGACATTTTTGCATGCTGACTATTAAATCAGGAGCAGACAGACAGACTTTCCCATTGTCCTCTCCTTGCCTTACAGCCTTCAGCAGTAGCAGCACTCAGCAGGCCTGGTTCTGCCCTTGCACATGCACATGTAAACTGTAGATAAGTACACATTTCTCCTTGCTCCAGCCACCCTCCAGGACTGATCTCAAGCAGGACGGGGAACTCTCCATCTCAGTCCAAATGGATCCCTCACAGTCATCTTTATGTCAGAAATATTTATATACTTTGCACAATCGTTGTTTGCAGAATCTCTCTTGGTGGCTTCTACACTTTGCGGCAGCCCCTGTTTGAAGTTGGACCAGATGGGAGCCTCAACCAAGGATAAATAAACCAATCAAATCTGAGAAAACAAGCCCCCAACCCTCCTGCCTCCTCCTTGGACCAGTGTGAAGATGCAGCCTGGGAGAGGGGGGCAGGCTGTGCTCTGATGCTCGGACTGCTCCCTCCGTCCACCCTTGAAGTCCCTTCCTCCGGGCAGAGTTTGGTATGTGCTGTTTGCAGGGGGCTTGTTTTTCTAACATGGTGAACACATGCTCTCTCCCGAGAATCATTTATTTTACATCAGAGATCCTGGGGCTCCTGACCCAGAGTTTTGCAAGATGGTTTTTTACTTTCCCCTATGAGGAAGGAAGACACATTCCTCCAGCTACCACTGCAAGAATGGCAGGTCCCGGATGTGTCCTTCACAGACCAGGCTCTCCCTCATTTCCTTCTCAAGACAGAGGTTAAAAATGACACACAGAGGTCAGAGGATTCTCCAAGGGGCTCCATAAAGGTCTCCCAGGAAGAAAATCTTGTTTCTTCTGTTGATAATATTCTTCTGCTTGTGGGGCACCAGTAGAAGATCAGATGAGCAAAGAAAGATGGACCCTGGTTACACAGCGACTGAAGGGGCATATTAATAAATTATCCACTATTTTCACCCAACATTGCAAGCCTCAAAGGAAGGTACAAAAATCCCTGAGGACATCTGCCTGCCACCAAGGTCTCTTCGGAGCCACCAATAGCCAGCACAGTAACTATGACAGCTCAAAATCAGACCCTCCTCCAGTCCCACCAGCAGACCTGGCTGCTGCTGTGACCTGCAGCAACTTGCTCTGCCCTCAGCACTGGCTGGGCTGCACCACATGTTGCTGGAGCTGCTGCCTTGCAGAGTCAAACACACCTCCAGCCTGAGGGTGCAGGACAGCCAGTCCCACTCTTCTCAAGGGCGAGAGTTGCCTGACAAGGCCTGCTGTGCATGGACTCGAGCACCCACCTTCTTCCTCTGGCAGGGGAAAGGATGGCAAGGGAGAGCAATGCATCTTTGCGTAACCTGATCCGTTAACACGCAGCTCCTCTGATGTGGGCAGCTTGTGCTTTACAGCATTAGAGGAGCAACATTTCATGGAAAATTCAATAAATACCCCTGTACAGCCAGACATCTGTAAACAAAGGCTTCCAAATTCAATCAGGCTGTGGGCTCAGAGCAGCATTTATAGGCTACAGCATGGAATATTATATAGGAAAGCTAAAAGTAGGGGGAGGGGGCAGATTCCTGGAAAATGAAAGATCTTCTAGCTCTCTGTTAGCCCAGTGAAGAATAACTATGTCTGTGCTGCACCACCGTGCCCCTTCTTGAGTGGCTGGAGCAGGCTTGCCATTCCCAGTTAGCCAGCTCCCACATCAACTGGGCTCTCACCTAGCACAGGTATTGCAATAAAAACCACGACAAGACAAGCAGGCAATGCTGATGACTCCAGCAACTGCCAGCCACACTATGTGCTGCAGCACGTCTCTGCTGCCAGCCATACCAGGTGGGGGACTTTCTGGATGAACGTCTCAAGATAGGTCTGAAACACCACACCCTGATCAAGGGGTAAATCCTCCCAGAGCCTGGAGGTATTTATAGCCCATGCCCAACTCACAGTGGGGTTTGGGAGTGGAGAACAGTGCCCCACTTTGAGGCTTTCTTGGGCCACCCCAGGAAAGGTTACCAACCCCAGCAGGTTACGTGGCCCCATCTATCTTGTTTCTTGTCCTATTCTATCACAGCCTCAGTTCACACTTGCTTCAAACCAGATAAACCAGGCAAAGTGAAATAGGAATGTTCAGTCAAGGCTCTGCTGGGCCCTAGTAGTCACGGTAGTGTTGGGCTGACAGTTGGGCTTGATGATCTTAGAGGTCTTTTCCAACCTTAATGATTCTATGGCTACCTACTGCACTGAGCAGCAGCAGCAGTGCCATGATCCACAGCCGTCCACACCAGATGGCTGCTGACACTGGTACAGAAGATTTGTTCCCAGAGTTGAGCAATAGAGGACCTGTGATGCACAGCTGAGCACTGCTGAGCAGGCTTGTGTATGCTTGTGCACAGATACACACACGCAAAGCCAGTACAGCACCCCAGGAGAAACCCTGCATCCTGCTTTGGCCAAGGTTTTGTCCAGTGCGGATCCCTTCCCTGGAGCACAGTAGCTGTAAATGTCTCCAGCTCATGAAAGTGATATTGGACAACATGGGACAAGGGGGCCTGCTAACCTCTGCTATCCTCATGAGGTTTTTACAAGCCCAGTGCCAAAGACTTGTACTGGCAGGAGATCAGAGGACTATCCTCCCCTCAGTGACCTCGCTGCTCATCCATCATCTGAAGGTAGACACTTGCAGATTATTTTAGTCCAGGCTACATGTAACTATCAGTTCGAATAAACCCAGAAGGGTTCATTAGCATCTGTTGGCTACCACACCTTGCAGACTCTGGATGCAGCATCCCCAGCTGTGCTGAGGTCCCATCTGCTGGTTCCTCCAAGCTGCACCTGCATGGTTAGGGATCACGATTTCTCCAAACTTGACTTTGCACATCCATGCAAAGGGCAAGCCACCAGCTCAGAGCAAGATGCTCAGGTCCTGCTGCGCTCCTGCAGCCTTTTGGGCTCCTCAGGGGTGGTTAGAAAGGCAGGATGACTGCAGCCCCTTGAGGAAGATGGCTATCAAGGAACAGCTTTGTGTGTCTGGGGCTGCATCTGGATAACCACCTTGAATGCTCTGGCAGCACCACAGATGATATAATCCCATATTTAGGGCAGGCCAAATCAGGCATTTGTCTCTTCCTTCCCCTCGAGTGCACTTTTCCTTACGGCTCAATCAGGCTTTACGAACACACTGCCACACACAGAGGCCAGTATATATAATAAATAGAGCCTAGCTCTGAGGGCAGCAGCGGTAAACTATTGCCCAGGGGACAGGAAGGTTAGTGGGATTGTGATCTAAAACCCGAGGCTGGCAGCTCTGTGCTCCCTCGGGAGAGATTTCCACAGCTACCGCGAGGAAAACAATCACCGTTTTGGTTATTACACTTCATTTATTGGTTTGTTCAAAGATCACAGTCAGGCAGGCCCTAAATTCAGGGATGCTTGGAGCAGAGGTCTCCAGCCTCACTCTCTGAACGTGGTCTGTGGGGCAGCCCTGCACCCCAGGGTGCTCCCCCTTTCCTTCCCCAGGACAGCTCCATCCTGGCTGCCTCTGTAAGATCCCTCCACCAGGACCAGGAGGGGAGCTGACCCCGAGGAACATGCTATGTATCAGGAGAGGTGTACAAACAAGACCTCTCACTGATGTCTACAAAGTCTGATGTCAACGCAAGAGGAAGCAACGCACACGCTCCAGGGGACCACCCAGCAGACACACTGTTGGGAGTGTATTTGCTTTCCAGGAAGCATCTTTCCTGCTATTTGAGGAAACACAAGAAATTATGGGTGGGAATGGACTCATCAACACCTACATCTTGGAGGACAGAGAGCAGGATGTGAAACTCACTGCTTCTCAACCGAGCATGGGCACTCGGGGAACCACTCTAGGACACCCATGGTCAAGCTCACCCACCTGGGTCATTCAATAGGCCTAGGAAGAGAAGTGTGTGCATGTAATGAAAAAGTCTCCAGAACAAGCCATGGGCACCCCTTTGTGTGGAGTGGCAGCTCAGGCAGAGGCGACACAGTGACCAGCTGAGGTGGCTTTGGCCACACAGACCCCAGAGCCAATCAAAGCAGTTACCATCCCTCCAAGATGCAGAGAAGAGCACTGAGTCATGGCAGGGATTCAGGAAATGTGGGGCGCTTCCCCCACTGCTCCTTAGCCAGCTGCCCTGGAAATGTTCCTATAAACTCCTATTAATTAGTTGACACTTGGGCTGTGCAAACAGGCTGCCCTCTCCCTGCCCCCCCCTCCCCCCCCCCAGGAGGCAGTGCTGGAACAGGCCAGCGTGGGGGCCAACTCTTGGGCACATTCTTCCAGTTAATATTTCAGCCCGCAGTTGCCAAGGGATCGGGGCTGGCGTTTCCCCCCTTCCTCCCCCTTCCACCTCCCAAAGCGCCAATGGTGAGCGGATAGCCAGGTTATTGCCTCCCCCTCCCTTTGCAAGCAGATGTATAGGAGCCAGAGGAGGAGATTGATGGGGTTTATAGAGTCTCCCTCCTGACCACCCACCATGGCTCTGGCTCCCTTGGGCCCATCCAGGCCACAGTCATGGCAATGGCTCCACTAGTGTCCACCATACACAATAAAACAGCCTGGGTACATCTGCTGAGTAGCCTGGGTCATTCTTGCTCCTTTAGAGGACCTTCTGTTGGTCCTAGGCCCATCAGCGGAAATGGGAGAGAGCAAGCAGCTCCTCCCTGGCCACATCCATGCGGTGACTAACTCAGTGTAACCTGAATCTCAGTGAGATCGGGTCACTTCACTGCATCAAGCTTTCCCAGGCTGCTCAGAGAAGACTCGAGCCCTCCCAAAGCCTTCAGCAAGTCAATGTGCTGCAAAGAGTGACCATATAGAAAGGGCGGCAGAGCAATTCTGGACAGCACAGTGCTTGCACATGGAGGTCCTCCAAAGAGCTGCAGCAGTCCCTACTGGGTGCACCAAGGCCCTGGCAGACCCTGGGAGGCACGAGGGTTGGAAATAAAAGCCATGGAGGCAGGCCAAGCTCAAGGTGTCCGTGTGCTGGGACAAGGAGCAGACAGCAAAGTGTGGTGCCCATGGACCCCAGCACAGGACATACAGTGGGGCAGCCATTTGGAGTGTAGGGAGGCATAGTTTAGTGAAAAGGCCTGGGGAGAAGCCTCAAAAAAACCTCAGCTCACAGAATTGCCAGGGCTGGTGTTTGGTGTGACTGACATCACTGCTACCAGCAGTACACTCAGCCAGGGGCACTGTCGGAGCAGAGGCTTGCATGAAGGACCATCCTGGGGACAAGAATGGCTGCCATTACATCCCACAACTTTCAAATGAAACCAGCCACCCCCTGCCACCCCTGAAAAGGAGAAACAAATCAAGCAAACTAGACCCATTGGTAACATTTGGGCCATTTCCTGTATGTTTAACACATTTTCTATTAAGCCCACGACAAATGGCAAGGGCTCCAGGCGTAGCCATAAAGGCTCCCTCCTGCAGCAAGCCAAAGGGGCTGCAGGCAGGGAGGGGAAGGTGAGCCAGCTGAACAGGCAGATGGGAGGTGATCGCGTAATTCACAGCAGATCCACGATTTGATTAATTTCCCTGCTTTTCCTGCTGGAGAATTCTGGGTTTTATTGGCCGTTAAAAGGCACCGGCACCGCGCTGCCTGATTTCAGAGCAGAGCTGCGCTGGTGGGGGGACACACGGCATGGGGGCTGGCTGAGGGGACCTGTCGACACAGGAATCAGGTGCACAAAGTTAAGGCCAGCGTTTTGATGTTGGGGATTCCCTCCTGGACGATAATTCCCCCCAACATGTTTTCCAGAGACTGGCTCATCCTAGGAACCTGGTTTGGTGGGGAGGGAGATGGCCAGCCTGGGACAAAGCCGGTGGGACCCTCCCAGGCTGATTTCTTCCTTCCTCCTTCCTCAGCTGCTGTCCCCCATCCCTCCCCCTCACGATGAACTGCTGGGATCTGCCCCCGCAGGAAAAAAAAAAACACCCAATTTGTCATGTCATGTCCAGCTGTTAACCTCCCGTTGCCGAGCCATAGGGAAGACTTGCTTTCTTCTATTTATTTATTTGCCACTCGGACAATGAAAGGCCCCAGGCCTGCTGAGCTCTTCATAATAATGCCACCAACGATCCCCCCACCCGGAGCTTTCCCCTCATCCAGCAGCACCAGCCGAGGAGCTGCAGGTGTCAGCGGGCATTAACCCATGTGGGGCTCCTGGCCCCCATGAAAGGCTCGCAGCCAGGGCTGGGAGGTCCCCCCGGGCCGGGCTCACATGGAAAGCCCTGCACAAAGAGGGAGTGGAGGGAAAGGCCAGACGATAACCATTGCTCCGGAAAGCTTATCGTGCCGCTTCGGGGATGCTTGGCCAGGGGGAGAATGGGGCTGTCCAGCCACACAAAGAGTTTCTCGGGGGGGCCCAAGCCTGGCATAGCCACTGTGGCCCTGAGGACACTTAGCAACCGAGGGTGAGGGACCAGCTGCTTGGGCCCGGCTGGGCCCTGCCAGCACCCAGGCTGGGGGCTGCTCCATGACTCTGCCCCTCTCCCCACTGGGCATGGACAAGGGCTGTGATTTGGCCCAGTCGGGGCCAGGAAAACTGCTCCAGGGGTCAGGCTGTGTCCTGGAGGTGAAAGGCACTGGCCTCCGCTTCAGCCTCCCCACTAGGCCACAGCAAGGAGCTCCCCAGGCAAGGCCTGAAGCTGAAGGCCCTGCTTGGGAAGCTGTAGGGCTGTTTCCCATCCCCGTGCAGCAGAGCTGAGGATACAGAGCTCCCCACTCAAGGACACTCGTGAAGCTCCACGTCTCTGTGACTGCCCTTTGTCACAGGTGGGAGGCAGAGGGCCCGCTGCCACCGCCACAGGGACATAGGCCCACGCGCCCAGTGCTCCCAGCCTGGCCGGCGGCACGCTGCCAGGGCTGCCAGCACACCGGCGGCTGGGCTTGGTGTGCAGTTGCTGCTCTGTGACAATAAAACGACTCTCGGGTTACTGGGAAGGTATCGGCGCCGAGCAGACGAGGAGGGAGCACATGAGGGCCTGTAACTCCTTCCTGTCTGCCCGGCTGTCTGTCAGGCCTTCCTCCCCCTGTCAGCGTTACGGCATTTGCTGCTGGGGTGGCGATAGGATCACTATTAAAAGCACAAGCAGTAGGCATTAAAATGCATTTCAGTTAGTCCGGGATAATAAAGGCGCGTGAGGGGAAGGGGGGAGGTGAAAAGAAGGAAGTTTTAACTCGCTAATAAAAATCAAATGCAGGCAGTTTGCAGGAGCGAGCGGCTCGGCGCTTTGCCTTTCTCTTGTTAAGGGCCCGCTGCCATAAATAACTTCCCTGAGCGAAAGCAGAGGAGAGCAGGAGAGCGAGGACGCAACAACACAAAATTTTTCATTTTTCTCCATAAATCATTTCAGCGTGTGATAATATTTGTTTTTTCTAATGAGTCTCCTGTGATCCATTCCGGGAGCTAACATCAGGGCCTGTCAGGGTGTGATGTGTGGGGCACTTCAGCGCTTTACAAAAACTACCGCCTCTACAGATTTCCCCCCCACCCCCCGCCCCTCGCTTATGCTCAGGACAAATGTGGCCAATTTTTTTTCACTCTGGGATTTCAGAATCTCACTCCTTTTGCACAAAGGTCTTCAGCATTAAGCCCTGTGAAGACACCTCCCAGAAAAACAAACCATCCCTCTTGTTTTCCCTTTCTCTTTGTCCTCCAGAACAGTGAACATCCAGGATGGTCAGCTCTCAGAGTGAGAAAAAGATGGATGCAGATGGAAATAAACCAAAGTGAACGCTGGCAGCAGACCCCCCAAGGAAGACTGAGAAAAGACAGCTCCTTAGAGATGGTTTAATACCCGATATCTGCTACATTTGCCCTACCCCATGCGCAGCCCAGCACAAAGCCTAGCACTGATCCAGGTCTCTCTGCTCCCACCCCAGGCCCATCAGCTGACTCCCTTGCACCTTCATGAAGTCCCAGACTCCCCCAAAAGCACTACGGTAACCACAGGAGGTTGCTTTTCCACAAAGTGCATGACCCTCCTCATACGACATCTTCTTTTGGTCAAAGCCCAAGAGCTTCACAGCTAGGACTTTCTAATGGATAGCCTCTGGGCAAAAACCTGCTTGTTTCTGAGATGGAACTCAATATACTTGTGGAGTTGACTGAATGCCACAGGGGTCCAAGAAGTGGGGATGAGGTTTCATTGAGATTCCTTCCACTCCTACCCCTATGGCTCCTTAGTACTCATTGCTCCAACCCAAAGAACAACCCCAACTAAGTGAGATACCAGATCTCAGACCTGGAAAGAAGAGAGCTGGCTGGATCAGGGGTGGGAATGAGACTGTATGTATTCACACCTAGGTGACCCAATTGGCATCAGCCCTGGTTATGACAACTAGAAATTATGACAAATAGCTCAACAGACTGCTGGGCACCCAAGCTGGTGGATTGAGCTGCTGTGGGCAGGAGTATAGCCCCACGGCACCATGTTCAACACCCCAGCAGATCACCAACGGACCATGGAGACTCACTTCAGTCTGTGCCTTAGTGCACATCTAAGTCATGCTGGCAGGAGGGACAGAGGATGCTGCTGGTGTCTTACAGTTTAATTTAAATGGAAAGCGCCTATATTCAGGGAGGTCTGTCCATCACCAGATACATGGTTGTAAGTCAGTGTGTTGGAAATCAGGAAATCAGACTACCTCAATGAAGAATAAAAGGAAAAAGAAAAAGTGGAACACAAGTATGCTATACAGAAAACAGAGGTGCAAAGGAACCCAGAAGCAAATTTCAGCTGAGATCTGTCTCTTGATAGCTTGGAAATCACCAAAGACTATGAAGATGCCTTGCGCTGAGCTTCACACAACAAGAGCAGTTAACACACCATAACTCTCTGCTACAAGAAAGCAGGATATCCCTGCAGGGCTGGAAACTGAGACCAACCCTTGTTCCTCATCAGCATGACCCAGGTGACAAAGAGCTCATTCTGGCTCACTCTGATCCTTCTCCTTGCTCCTGCAATCATCACCATGACTGCCAGAGCCAAGGCTGCTCTTAGCATCACCATCATCATCAGGGTTATTATTATTATTAACATCATTGTTATGGTGTTTCCAGAGGAGCCTCTTAACTCCGGTCGTCAGGATAAAGGCAAGCTGGTGGCATCTTCAGGGAGTCATAATGGTCCGGGGCCCAGCTCAGTGTGTGTTTACTCTCTGCCAATGTATGTGAGAGAGAAAAAGAGAGAGAGGTAGTGAGATAAACACTGTCATGGGCCGCTTCCATCATCTACTCACAAGAGCATAATAAAGCCCTTGTAATATACTAGAACTTGTGTGGTCCCGGGGTCTAATTTGCATACTAATTACTCAGTGCAAATGGGAACGAGAGGTAGGGGGAGGGCGTGCGGGTGAGGGGGACTGGACTATTTGCTCTGCCGTTTCATATCATGCTAACAAGCTAATCCGGCGTGCAGTTAGCTCCTGATATATAACTGCTCATTAGTATTATAATAAAGTACATGAAACAACCATAAAACGTTATATACTGCACAAGTGTTGTTTTCTTGCCAATTATCTGCGGGCGGATTTATCACCGCAGTTGTTGCAAATTCCCCTTGGTGAGGTTTGGGTCGAATAAAGAAAGGTGTTGGTGTGAGGGGGAGTGGGGGGGCTGCTTTCAAGGGGGAGAACATGTGTTTTCTTAAGTAGCACTTACCGATGCGCCATTTCATATGAGAGAGGGTGAATGCTGCATCCTTAGGAGGCTGAGAGGGGAAAGGAGCCCAGGGCTCCATGCTCATATCAGACTTCTGCCCATTAGGGAAATGGGACCAAAGCCCTAAGAACGGACTTCAACCCAGCAGAAACGGAGGACAGGGCAGTGTCTTTTTCCTACTGCCTTCTTCTAAGGTAGAAGGACCATGGCCAGTCATACAAGATAGAAAAGTGGCTCCATTTGATGTGGAAAGGGATTGCCTGGCACAGTTGCCTGCAATGAGGCAAATTACTCAGAGGAGCCAAATTCAACCCAGAACCCTTCCCCAAATCCTGCTGCATCTTCTCCTTCCCACCACTGCTCTGGCAGCCTGCAGGAGTCAACGAACTGCAGTGCTCGGCACCTTGAGAGGTCCGTGCACTGCTGCCTGCCCTGTGGCTGATGTTTCTGCCCTTCCAGCCCTTAGCACTGCCCCAAAACTTGCTGCATGGCACAGAGGTGCTGAGCAGCTCTGTATTTCAGTGAAAATCATGAAAATCAGGTGGTTCACAGTGTTAGCACCATCCCCTGCCCTCCAACAGGCATGGGGGCAGTTACAAAACGTCTTGGCAGACTTAAGCAGAGTGCAGTGATTTGCAGCGGTCTGTGGCCCCTGAGGGTCCACGGATTACTTTCAGCTACCCAGGAATGCTGAACAAGAAAAGCACACTGAGGATCAAATAGTGCTCTGCATGTGGGCTCTACAACTCCGCTGGAAACCCCCCGGGCACCGCAAAATGAGAAGGGGCTGAAAGCTGCTGGGAGGATGTGGATGGCGGAGCACCGGCAGCGGAAGGGGGCTGGATGGGGCTGCCAGGAAAACCTGCTGCACCCATCAGCAGAGACAGGGCACCATGTGTCAACCCCTGCTTCAGCCCAGGAGGGATGGGTGACATATCAATGCTGCAGCCTTCCCAGGGCACATGCCAGAGCATGGGCTCGGGGTCCTTCACTGACATTCTCTTAGAAAAGCTATGACAAGACCATGGACCCTTTCCTGCCCCAAACAAGACAGTCTCCCTGCCCTAAGCAAGACAGGCTCCCTGCCCTTCAAGGCTGCATGTCCTCCTGCCTTCACAGGTGCTAGCAGAGCTTGCTGAATACGATGGGCCCTTCACCCATCCCTGCACACAACCCAGCTCCATGCTCAGCTCTTTCCAGAGATGCTCTGTGCTCAGAAAAGCCCAACACCTCCCTCAGCTTACCGCTTTGCATCTTCCCAGCACACGTGCATCGCAGCCAGGCCCACATGTGTATGCAACAGGTACTATGAAAGCTTCTACCAACCTCAGCATCCCACTGTATCCTCCCAGCAAAATACCTCTGCAGGAGGAACCCCCTTGCTACCTCTCCTGCCGACGCAGCCTTGCAAACACGAACTGCTGTGGACGTGCGCAGGCAGCCTGCAAGCCGGCACGCTTTCACCCAGATATGTGGTGTACACAAGGCTATGTTTCCAAACACTTCAGCAAGGCAATACAGACACACGTTCTCTGCCGCGGAGACCCAGCAGCATAAATCCCACACATTCTCCCTCGTACAAACAGGGGTTACGAATGAAGCTCCCCCCCCGGGTGTTTCACACACAGCCATTCTCCCTCTCTTTCACACACACACACCCAAGCCCCCTTGCTGTGAAGCATTTGCTTATTTATGGCTTGTTTTTGTCAAGCGGAGGCAGGACTGACAGCTCTCAGTGGTGGGGCTCTGTCTGTCTAACTCCGTAATAAGACGCATGATATCCATTCTGCTGCCAGCGGGGAGTGAATCACGCCAAGCCCGTCACCCCCTCCCCGCTCCCGCCCGAGCCCCGCTTCGCCTTGGCGAACTCCGCGGCTTGTTAGCATGACAATATTGGGAGCAAAATGTGACCCGGCGCTGCCGTGCCCCCTCCTCCCTCGCTCTGAAAAGAGAGGAGGGGGGGAAACACACACGCTCACATCTCGACACCGAGGCAAGGCACAAATCCCCCACAGGGCTTTAAAAGGACTTAAAACCATTTTAATAAACCGATCAGAGAGGAAACGCCCTCCTTTGGGAGAGGGTCGCTGAGCAAATGCCAGCACTGGCTCTGTCCTGCTCTGCCCCGCCGGGACCTGCGCTGGGGCACCGGGGGAAGGGGCTTCCCCGGACCCGCTCTGCTGCGGCTGGCCCGGCAGCATCTGCCTCCCGCCTCCGCTGCCTAACGGGACGCGGCAACCAGCATCCCGGCTGAGCAGGGTGAAGGAACGCTGCCGGGACCCGCTTCCAGCCACCAGCGTCCCAGGCTGGGCCAGCAGTCATCAGGCCGGGGACAGGGCAGGAGTGCTGGAGGATCCCCCTCTCCCTCACCAAACCCCTGCGGTGACCAGGAGGGGAACTCCTACTTACAGCTTGTTCCCAGGAGATAAATAGACCTCAGCAAAAAGATTGCTACATCCTTTCAATAAAGATTTTTCCTCTTTCCCAGACAGCTTGTGAAATGTTTTAAAAGCTTCTCACATTTCCAGTGAAACCCACAGAGAAGAATTTTGCTTGTTATCAGCCCTGGAAGCCCCTGATAGACGGATGATATTTTCCCCCCTCCTTTCTCTCTCTCGCACTCTCTGTTTTTTTTACAAGCTGAAAAGAGAGTCACAGTGTGTTTTATAACCGGCTCTCTGCATTTCAAAAGCTCAACGAGAGCTCTCTGCTAACCCCGATAAGCCCAGGGCTCTTAGTGTCTTAAATACCTTTGACAAGCTATACATTACAACGCTAATAATTTGCCAAATTTGCGCCCATAATATGATATCTGTAAAACGTCAAGGGTGGTAATGCGATTAGCGGCCTCAAATGAAATATCGAACATTCAGCGTTTAGGCTCTGAATAGGGGAGAAAGGAAAGGAAATCAATTTCAAAAGCAGGAGGGAAAGAAGCGATAAGCGTGTAATAAAAAGGGAGAGAGGGGAGCATGAACAAGCTGGGAGAAAGAGCATCTTGTTTTTCATTCTTCCCTTTTTAAGGCATTCAAACCTTAGAAAGAAAAAAGAAAAGAGAAAAAAGTGCAAGCAAACATCTCTGAATGAAGTTGGTTGCAAGTCTGCAAAATAACATTTGGCCACCCTAACAACCCCAGGGTTTGGTTGATGGTGAAAGTGGGGGAAGGACTCTCTGTTTGCTCTCTGATCCCCCTCATCCAACTCCCCGCCCCGAACAGTTCGGGTCCATAAAACACAGGATGTGAAATTACAAGTAGTCTGAGGGTGGGCTGCCCCCTCCCCTCTCCCCCACTCAAGGTGGGGGAATCATAATGTACTAATTATCTGAAACCACTCCGAGTAGAAAAGAAACTGTCACATACCAGGCTGTAGACTAAATAACAAACATCCCACACCTGCGGCTTTATGAGCACTCCCTGCGCAAGGCGGGTGGGGGGGAATTCCCTGCGCCCCACCAGCACGGTGGACAGGCTCCTGCAAGGATGGGGTACCAGATGCCACAACCCGGAGCTGAGCAGGAACCGGACTCTGTGAGCAGCCCGAATCTGGACACGAATCTCATTGCTTTTGCTGTTACGGGCTTTGCATTTGGTTTGGCGTGAAAATGAATCTTCCACCAGGGTCTGGATGGGAAGCAGGAGACTACCAAGAGAATCCTCCAAAGGAAGGCGACCCACATCAGGAGCAGGAGGGCAGAGAGAGGGGGATGGTCAACAGTGTCAGGTCTGTCTTCCAGAAACAGTCAGATCTGGACACTGTCGAGACAGCAACGCTGGGAGCAGACTGCAGGGGACCCTCAAACCAGCGTAACCAAGAAGAAAGTCCATGGCGGCACTGGAGGAGCCACCAGGCAATGACTCTGTCTCTCTATCCCTCTTCATCACAGCTGGAGCCTGGAGAACACTGTGCCTGTGCACAAAATGACTTTTGGGTACCCAGCCATGGTATCTGAGGTTAAGAGATACTGAAGCAGTGTGACAGTGTTAGCCCACTGTCAGCCTCACGTATCTGGTGGGGTCAGCAGCAGCCTCAGAGGCTGCTGCAGCTCTCAGCAGGAGAGCCAAGATGCGTGGTTTGCATTGCACCAGCTTCATTCTCCTTGGTCCCTCTTGGGCTTCAGTCTCTGTGCCATGGCTAACAACAGGAGGGAGAGCAGAGTCCCTGCTGCTATGTGCATGTGCCACCAGAAACTGGGTGGAGGCCCACCAATACCCTCCCACAGAGGATTCATAATAATACTTGGATAATCAAAAAACCATATGAGCACTATGGCTACTGGACACCACCAAGTCAGCAGGAGGCAACTTTCAGTCAAGGAAACATTGGCTTAGATTTGCCATGCAGCCAGTGGATTTAAACCAAAGTACTTAAACCTTTGCTGGAGATCCGATCTCCACTCACTGTTGCAGGGAAGGTGCTGGATTAAAAAAATCACTTGTTTGCTTCCCAGCAGTGCAAGTCCTGTGAGCAGATTTCCCACCTACAGCAATACACCTTTCTGAATGGAGCTGAAAATGGGCAAAGGGGCAGGCCTGGTTAGATGCTGGGCTGCCAGGATAGTCTGGGTCTCTCAAGCTCTGTGAAAGGTGCAAGGTCTAAAGCAGGGATCTTTCTTAAGGGAGATCTGCAGCAGCTTGGCAGGGACAAAGGGGGCAAATGCTATCACTGCCTCTCAATGCATGGTAAGAAGGGTCATGAGCACAGGGCCGTGCTTGGTCCCACATGTGTTCCAGCAGGCAAGCCTGGTGCTGGTATCCTTAGGGCTTGGCCACCTTTCCTATAGGCAATGCAACACAGCATCCTTACTGAAAAGCCAGCTCCCATGCAGTGAAACAGCCAAGATTGTTGCTCTAGGGTCAGGGTGCTTCCCTTCTCCCACTCATTACAAGCAGCAGGTCCTCTGACTTAACACTTCTGGGTCTGCATCCGCAGACTATCTTAGCTAGCACCTCTGAACCCACCTCATGCAGGGAGAATTCACGCTGCCCCAGTACTGGTGATGGGTACAGCAGAACCAGAGCAAACACCTGGATAGCCACCAGAAGCACACCTTACTGGAACCTGTAAATCCCCCAGACCCTTCCCAAAGGTGTTGGGGTCTACAGGTGGCCCCACCTGAGGCAGCTGGAGAGTGGTCCCCAGTGGGAATGAGAAAACACACCAGTGTGGGGGCAGAGCACACGCCCCTTGGCCAAGCATGGAATGGCCATTACAGGGCCACTTCTTGCGGCATCACGAGTCATTAAAGCCAAGAGTGCTTGGGGAATCATCAGCACCAGCCAAACGACTTCCCCAGATGTGGCTCATTCTCAGGATGTGGGAGCCCCCATGGACACCCACCTCTGATCCCAGCTCCTCCAGACAAAACATTCCCAGCGTTGGAGTCTCCACCCAGGACCCTGCTCACAGGAGCTTTCTAGGCCATTTAGCAGGAGGCACTGTTTGGTTTTGAACAGATGTTGCCTTCCCCCTGCCCCCAAGGTCCCCAGCAGCTCTGCTGCCTTTGAGTCAGGAAGGCAAACGAGTTTTGCACACTTGCTTAAGGTCAGTCAGGTGCATGCACACAAGCACACACATTCACACACACACGAGCTCAACAGTGGGGTGGGCAGAGAGGCACCCCAGAGTAAAGCAAAGCAAGTGCAGAGAAGAGTTATGGCTATGCTCAGCCTTTGGTGTTAAAAAGACTTCCCCTTCCCACAGTCAGCCACCAGCACAGGCGTTGGGACTTCACATTCCCACCTCTAAACTGGAGTTAAACACATTCCCCCTGAGAGATGTTGGGGGCTGAGACAGCTGCAGAAGCTGAGCCAAGGAAAGGCCCTCTCCAGGCAGGTTACAGCAGTAGGTGATCTGTATGGGCTTGGTGCACAAGCACAGAAGTTCTGTGTTGCAACTCTGAGCTGCTTAGGTTGAAGAAGACAACTGCTTGTATCTTAGAGGAGAGGTGCACTTATTTATTCCTAAAACTTCACACCAGAGTGGGCCACCTGGGGTCTGCAGATTCACCAAGTGCCCAGTGAGCCCAGGTTACCCTCCAGACCTTGGCACACTGCTTCCAACCCAGCTACACAGGGAATGGTGTTTTCTGAGATTAGTAATTTTTCGGCTTAGTCTGGTCCAAATGACTATTGATCCCTTAACACAGAGGTGTAACAACAGCCCTCAGGCATTTTCACTGAGAGATCCCACTTTAAGCTCTTTCTCTCTTTCACACTGTACTACTGCAAATCTACTGGTTTTGTTTGGTCAGAATGGGGGCAAGACATCTGTACAAGCCCCCTTTGGCCATTCACATGGGATAAATGTACATGCTCTGCATCCAAGCTGCCTCTTTGGGGGTCAGTCCTTTAAGAATATTGGCCAGCTCCTACTGGATGATGGACATAGCAAGCCTTGAGCTTACTTACTAGACACACTTAAAGGTCCTAGCATCAGGAGAATTAAAGAATCGGGACCTTTTCCACCAACAAACCAACATGCAGACACACATCCCAATTCAACACCTTTTTCCATAAGGTCAGCAGCTCCTTATGCTAAATCCAGCTTGAAGACAGAGGAATTTGTAACTCAAATGCACTCTGGAAACATCTCAGCATCTTCTAAAATAGCTTTGTGATCCAGATTGCAGTGATGCAGCTTGTTACTGAGCTGTCACAACCATGCGTGCGATAAGCACACCTACACCACAATACGCACACGCTTTTGGAGAGCTCCTGCAGGGTCTTGTACAAGTTTGAATTCCTGTCCCAAGCAGTATATAAAATTGCAGAGACACACACAAATGCTTGCGGTGCTGCATTTCCAAGCTTCTGTCTGCAGTCGCACCTCCAAGTCTGTGGTTGCTTTCTGGCTAACGATCTTCAGAGTGCAATCCTACAGTATACAGGCTTTAATGAGCACATACCACTATTCCAAGGGAAAACAAGCTGACTGATATGTATCAAGCAAGAAAACGTGCAATGGCAGCTGCAGTAGGAGGGAAGGCCTGGGTGATCGTACAGGACATCAAGCTGGACCTCAGCTTGCACTGTGATATGGCAACACAAAACATGTAGTATGGTCCAGGCCTGCAAAGGAATTGGAGCTCAGACCAGCATTTTACTCTGGTCGGTGCTAACGTTGCCATGTAGAAGAAAGGACGGTGTTGCCTGAGACCATAGGGCTGGAGAGAGACAGAGGTGATCTGGAGGGCAGCAGCAACAGATCCTAGGAGCTGATCAAGGAGCTATGGCTGGGGGAGCTGTGGCTATGTTCAAGGAAGGCCGTTCATAGGGTCCGATGATGGGTAAGATACTGTGAACCTCTTCTCTCTGAATACATCCCTTTCACTGCCTTCTGCATGCGTGGGCTCTTACAGCCCCTACCAGGGGAGATGGAGAAAGGCAGAAGGAATCTCATTCAGTTATGTGGATAGCAAGGAGAAACAGAGACCCCTGCCCATACCCCACTCTGCTGCTCTGGCTTTGTGCCCTGTCATGCTCCTCACTTCCCTGTGCCATCAGCCTTGGCACAGCTGAGACTCAGAGAAATCTCAGTGGGTTCCCATATCCCACCTTTCCTGAAGGAGATTTCAGTAGCCCTGGCTTTCAGCATCTGACCCAGGGCTTTAAAAACCTGGGTGCCACGCAGAGGGCTCTCTTGTTCAGGGACCCGCATTCTGACTTTGATTAAGTGATGGACATGAAAACACACACAGACACAAACACAGCGCGAGGCAACGTCCACAGAGGAATGGGAAAAAAAGAGAGATAAAAACCAAACAGCCGTTTTCACCCCCCAAACCGTATAATTTTGTGTAAATTTTTACTTTAAACATCTCTTTTTTTCCTGAGCCGTGATATAGGCCCTGTCAAAACCAGGGCCAATTACTGCCATTAGGTTCCCATTATGTCACTGCTTCTCCCCCCATTATGAAGGTCTTCGGCACACAGAGCTATAATCTTCACTCACTCTCGCTCCATCACTCCCAGAAGGAACAAAATTGTTTAAAAAAAAATAAAGCCTTTATTTTGCCCCTGTCAACTCTGAAAAGGAAGGAAGGGAAAAAGAGAGAGAAAGAAACTGGTAAAGTTTTTAACTGTGAGGTTGCCAAAAGGACTGAGGGAAAGTGTTCGACACAGCCAAGGCATATGAAACCGGGGCTGGCAGGAGGATTTTGCAAGATCACCCATGAGACTTGCTCTCCTAATCCCTCACTGGAGACATATTTGTTTCTCTTCCCTTCTGCCAAAGCAGACCTGTGGTAAGCCTGACCCTGCAACTGGGAACAGAGAAACAGAGAATGACTGTTGGGAGCAGCACATATGCCGAAAGTCATGTTCCACATCACACTCCTCATGCCAGGGGTTACAGTGATCTGCTGCTAAAGCAACCACCCCGTCTGCTTCCAAATACCAATCAGCCTCTTCACCCAAAGTGCTGGCATTGAGCCTGGAAGTGATCTGAGAGCATCCTTCAGCACACATGGACCTGACATCTGCTGCAAGGCAGAGACTGGAGGTTCATGCCCAGGAAGGACAACTAGCTGCGGAAGGCTGAGACAACCATGCTCTGTGTCCTCAGGAACAAGAGCCCACAAGACTCACCAATGAATATATCTGAGATTTGAGGTCAGCAAGGGTGTCAGCTCACAAAAGATGATGAAAGACAGGCGCTTGAGGGGGCTGCTCTTTGACAAGTCCAAGGGCTCAGGAGAATGTATCATCCCAAACACAAACACATTCCCACTTGGCCACAGCTGGCCAAGACCACGTACTTGGACATCAGAAGAGGGCTACTAGGCACGTCCTCAAAATAGTGTTCTCAAGTCCTGCTTCTCCCTGGGATGCTGGGAGAGGGAGTGCAGTGTCTGTAGTTGTCTGCAGCATGCTCAGAGCTCAGGCACAAAGTGCAGTGGGTGCTGATCCCAGGGAGAGCAGCAAGAGGCTCTGCCCCATCATGCCTATCGCCACATGTCCAAGCACCCTGTGTCTTCCTTGATGCTGTTCATTGCTTTTTCTTGACCCCACTACCCTGCATTTTGTGCAAGGCTCATGTGAAAGCCAAGCCATAGATCTACCCCAGCTTGCTATGAGAGCTGGATATGGTCAGACAAGCTCCAATTAAATGAACGACTGGAGACACTGAAATGCAATATCCAATCCATCTCCCCCAGTGCCAGTTAATTCAGTCCTAGGTCTCCATTTTGGTCAAGACTAGAGGTGGAAGCAGCATGGGAATCTGATGCAGTATCAAATAACAGCAGAAACTCAGACCAAACCATCCAGGGAGAGCCACTGCTCAGCAACCACATGGAGCTGATGGCCCCAAGATGTGAGGAAGGAGCCATGTCCTTTTCACCCAGCTGCTCTTCTTCCCTGTGCCCTTGCTCACATGCATTTCCCCTGACACCAACTACAAATCTTCCAAACCTTTCTCTGTTCCTCCTTGTATCCCTGCCTTCCATTGAAAAATGCTGAAACCAGCAGTTCTCCTCCCACAGACCTTCCTCTCCCCTCGTGGCTCCTGCACCCCTCTCTGGGGACCCCCTGCAGATGACAGCATCTGGCAACTCTGGAGTCACAGAGAAGGGACACAATTTGCCCCTAAACAAAGAAACATCATCTCTGCTAAAGCGATTTCCACCCTCAGTGAGACCTCACAGAGCCATCCTCCCTTTGAATGCAAAGGTCTCGCCCATTCCTCTGCAGAGAGAGAGAGGGAAAGAAAGGGAACAGCAAAAGAAAAGGTGGGGGGAATTGGGGGGGGACACACAGTGACACTTTGGCTTTCCCCAGCGAAAGACTGAGCCAGTGCAATGAAAGCGCTCAACAGTGGCCCACTGAGCTGTCACTTATGCGAGCCTGTGTGTGCAAGACACAGAAGAGGGCCTGCGCCCGCCAATCGCCCGACTTTCCACCAAGCCCCCTTTTGTTTTTGTTTAAATCAAATCAAGGGCTGCTTTAAGATGTGCAGCAAAGCAATTTGCTGAGTATTCTTTCCCCCTGTCATGCCAGCAGCAGCCCCTGGTAACTGGGAGACTGCCCATGTGGAGGGGGAGCCCCTGGGCTGCTCTCCCTGGGGAGCTGCAGACTGGGGAGGGGGCAGAGCAAATGCAGGGCAAGTGGGCACTGGGATGCTGCTGCCAGCAGCAACTCTCCCTGCTCATCTGCTAGCCTGAGAAGTGACAAGCCCAAGCTGCAGTAGAGGGCTTGGAGGGACCTGCACACCCCAGCGACTTCCCCTCCAAGTCAGTGGACTGGGGACACTGGGGCAGAGGGGACAATTTTTTTTGCTTTGCCTGGTGTTACGCAGCTATGTGTAATGGGTCTGAAGCAGAGGTGCAAAGGCTGCAGTGAAGCTCTGGCTTCGCTGTTGTCCCCCAGGCCCCTTGTCTCAGCTTCTGCAGAGCGGGACAGAGCACCCTGAGTCCAGGGACTGCATGGATTTCCTTTGATAGGAAGCAAAGGTCCTCCTTCCCTAGCCTCCAACCGATACAGCTGTGGATGGAGAAATGGAGTACTGATCAGCCAAGGACAAAGACTGGGCCCCGGCTCTGCACCCATCCCTCTGCCAGCTCCATGGCCCAGTTTGGGCACTGGGAGGAGAAAGAGGCACAGGGCCATCCTCATGGCTCTTTCCCTGTGGTTGTTGCTGGGGAAAAGTTGCTGCTGCTGTACTGCAAGGGTGGGAGAAGAGAACTTACTGAGGAGGACGGCTGAGGAGGCGGAGGGTGTGGAGCTGGAAGGGCTCAGGAAGGTTGCTGAATTGCTTGAGTGGGGAGACAAGAGATGAGCTGGAGAAGTGAGATCCTGGATGCCTCTGCTTGTGAGGGTGCACACCACATAGGTTAAGAGAATTCGAGTTCTCAGGGCCAAGGGAGACACAAGCAAGGGGATGTGGGAATGACAGGATATTCTTCTCGACACCAGAAGCTCAACTCTACTAGAAACAGGGAGCAGCCTGTATTTCCAGCTCATGGACCAGACTTAGCCATGATGCTGGTCACCTGGCGATCTCTCTGGTGAGTCCCTTTTCTGCCTCATGCTTCATTTCTCCTCCAAAATAAAGTACTAACGAGGTTCATCTCCCTTGCGAAGTACTGGGAGTCCTACAGCTGTAAAAGGAGCTTTTAAGAGCAAAATAGTCCAAAGATTATTGCAGCCATTTAGCCAGAGGACTGGAGGGCAAAACATTGGTAATGCTTCTCAGAGAGGCCGTAGGATGGCTACGAGGATTACAGAAGAGCAAAGCCCTGCTTCAGCATCAGGCAAATCACTGGAAACTGTTCCAGAATTAAAGACTCTATTCAGATGGCCAAGGTTTAACATGCAGGGAGCCTGCTGCAAAGGCAAATACTCTCTTCTCCGTGGGAATTGTCCAAGTGCCTCAGCTCAACAACTGCCCAGCAAGTTTTTTGGGCTTTCTAAATGCCTTTGACAGAGAGGCTCACGAGTGAGCACCTAGGACAGATAGAGTCAGCAGCAGGAAAAAGGCAAGATACTCCTCCAGAAATCCAAGGTAACCACAACCTGGGAGACACGTGTGTCTCAGCAGTCAGAAGCTGGGATGCTACATCCCATGCCAGCCCCCACATCTCTGCTGCCAACAGGAACGTTCATGTGAACCACAGCCACCATCCCAGGCTGAGAGCAACCTTTTTCCTGACGAGAATGAAAATACCACTTTTTGTAAACAACAAATAAAATGGTCACAAAGGACATACAAAACAGGGAATGGAATAGGATTCATTTTAATAAAATAACACCTACTACACCTTTCTTGGGTAAAGAAAGAAGGAAATTAAATGAAGAAGTGAAGAGAAATGGTAAAAACAATTGATAAAAAGGCAATAGTGATAGACAATGCAGAGTTAACCCCTGGGACTCCTTGCCACAAGATAGCGCTGAGGCTACAACCAAAGAGAAAAAAAACCACTTAAACAGGATAATGAAAACATCCTAGGTTATATCAACAAGAGTATACAAAACCTGCCATTGTCATTCTTTAAAGGAGTACACACTCTTTCAACTGTGAGTGAGAAAAAGTTTCCTATGGCCCATTTATTCAAAAATTACATGCCTTTCTGAAGCATCCCCTATAACTCTGCCAGCATGTCCTGCCCCAGATAGGATGCTGGGCTTCACTGATACTGTCCTGGTTCCAGGTGTATGTTTTCACATGTGCCCTGCCCTCGCTGCCCACGCATCCAATATCCTCCCCATCCCAATGGCCTCCAAGGGGTTAAAATAAAACTTCTCCCCAAGAAGGAAAAGAAAAAAGAGCTAGAGAGAGAAAGTTAATTGAAAATGCTGTTTAATTTTTCAGCTCCACTGGATTACACTGTGGCACAGATGGTTCATCAAGACAGTCTCTGTCTGTATCACTGTCCGTCCCAGCCTCTCCCCCCATCGTGCAGAAGGGAGGGGGAGGAAAAAAACACAGCAGGCAGTGGCTCAAAAAAAAAAAAAAAGAAGAAAAAAAAGGCAACTTAACACAAAAGAGCATTCTGTGCAGCTCTTTTCAAGGCTCTGGGACAATGCTCCCAACTTGATCCTTTCATAAAGAAAACGTTTCGGGGTCAGAAAACAGGACACATTAAGCCCAGAGAAGCACATTGGCCATTTTACCGCTGACTTTCGTGGCTAGCTAGAGGGCTGTACCGGAGCTGGGCTGGTTTCGTTGTTTTTAAAGGCGGCAGCCCTGTAGGAACAATTGCATTTGGGGTTTGGGGTGGCCTTGGCTCCCACCCGCCCGCGCCACCCCATGCTCCAGCGCAGCTCACCCATCCCTCTCTGCTGAGAAAAGTCTAACGGAGATGAAAGGCAGCCTCTTTAACTGGATTACCCTAACAAGCAACCAAACCAAAGAGACTAAGAAACAGCTAATTAAAGCTGTTCAGATACACAGAGCAAATCCTTCCTCCTGCTCTTCCCCCTCTTGCTCTGACCAATTCATTCATATTTCCCCTTATGCCTTATTAATTACTCGGTCACTGCTCTAGGGGCCATGGGAGGGGGCAGGGAGGGAGGCAGGTGGGGAGTGTGAGAAAGGGGACCAAACCTGTCTGTGGGTCAGATTTGCAGCATTGATTGGGCTTTTGCCACGGCTACAACCCATTGATTCTTAAGCTTACATTGATGATTAGCACTTTCTGATTGAAATAACTTCTGGATCTTTGCAAAGAAAAAAACCTCTTCTTTTGTGTAATAATTTGTTCTGCTAATCAAGCTATTTTCCAGAGATGCAGGGAAGGTAAAACTCTCTCATTTTTAATTCCCTGTAAGCGTCAGGCTTCTAGTTGATGCAGGAAGAGGGTGCAAAGCAAAAAGTTTAATTTTTGTGCGTACCTACTTCTCAGACAGGTAGCTGTAGCAATTGGGGTAATGGCCAAACCTTCTTAACTCCCAAGCAAAATTAAAACCAAAGCTTTTTCAAAGATGACATGCATCTAGGGGATATTTCTGATTGTATTTTCCATACTGGGTAGATAAGATATAGAAAGGCCAAAGCAGAAAGCTCTGATTACGAACATCTTAGAAGACTCCTGGCCTGACATCCAGGAGAAGGCTGTAGAGTCCTTTACAATCAAACTCTGTTTCTCTGTTTCCTCCTAGCAAAACAAATATTGTCTGGGCTCCAACACTACTAGCAAGGCATGGAGAAAGGGCTGTTCACCTGCTCAGCATCAGGCCAGCTCCCGTCACCCCCTTCCATCACACCAGCACACACTGTACAACCAGGAAACTTCTGACTTTGTAACCAGAGGTTTCTCCAACATAAAGGAGACCTAGACACTCTAGAGGAGTCCACAAGGCCATTAAGTGATTTTTCTACAACCAGAGATTAGATGAGAAACCATAACCTTCATTTCAACCCACCTCTGGGTGGAGGAGAGACAGGGGGCTCTGTAGGACATCTCTGTCCCTGTGGTACAGCACTTCCTGGATAGTTATTAAATGGTGAGTTGTATTCAGGCAGATTGGGGGCAATGGTGCCATTTCACAGCCTGGATCACTGAGGCCCAGGAAAACCAAGTGTGTTTGTGAAGGCCACAGGAGCAGCCCAGCACAGACTTGCTATGCCATGAGGGAGCTGGGCTGGCACTCAGCTTCCCCCTCCACTGAAAACAGATCTCAGAAAAAAGCAATTCAGATGGTTTCATGCTGGGGAGGAGTGTAAGGGTGGGAAAAGTCAGGTCAACCACCAGGCCCCTGGGATGACTGATGCACCCGCTGCGGCCACCCTGCTCTGGGATGTTCCCATTGTCTGCAGTCCAACCACAGCTGCCTTTCACGATTAAGAGGAGGGAAAAGGAAGCTCACCTTAGAAGGATCACAAATCCACATTTAATTACTCCTAACAAGGTAATTATCATGTACGGCAGAATGACACAAACACTCCCCAGGATCTGGCACCTTGGGAGGTGTGTTTTAAAAGCACACCTGCCTCCATGACCTGCTCCCTTCTCCCTCCTCCTCAGCAGGTGCGGTGTGTGGGCAGCTGCCATGCCGGTGTCAGCGGGAGCAGGCACCCAGGAGCACCCTTAGCTGCTGTGTGCGTGGGCATCATTAGTGCTACACAAAAGCCACCATTATTCTTGGGTTGGGCTTGGGACATGTGCTTGGGATTTCCAGCTGAAGGACATGCCAGTCTTCATACAAGAAGATACTTTCCACTGCTACATTTTTTTTTCTTTGCTTTCAAAGAGGACCTGCCGCCTTCCCTCTTCCCATCTCACCTGCCATAAACAGGGTGCCAAGAGGTGGAAGCGCTGGAGCGGCCCAGAGGGACAGGAGGCTGGAGGGGGAGGGGGAGCAGAGATGACTGGAGGGAGGTCGAGAGAGGAACGAAGAAAGAGGAAAGAAAAGAAAAACCCAGCAGTGCACCATGTTGCATTGTTCACGCTCAGACCTTCAATTTGCTCTCTGCATTCTCCTGCAGCGGGGAGAATGTTACGCTGGCTTAAGAGACAAATCGGACACAAAATAAAGACCAAGCACTCAGCAGTAAAGCAATTATCGCAACATTTTATGCCGGGCCTGTTCCTTTTGAAGGCAGCCTGGTGCTGCCCGCATGTACCTTAACCCGTTCCTAATAACCATAAAGTCACCATTATTTACGGTACAAGACATTAAATAAATAATGAAAAAGCTGCCGGCGACGGAGCGAGGCAAGTGGGGGTTGCAGGGAATCTCCTGAGACCAGAGCTGGCACTAGCTTAACCTGCACTGCAGGAAGCAGAAGAAAACAACTTCACTGGACCTGGGGAAGGGAGGATGCATTTTTATTTTGAGGTGGCACCTCAGGCCCTGGGATCGGTCAGAGAGTAAAAATTAGATACTGGGATTTTTTTCAAAGAAGAGAAAAGCAAAACGGAGTTGCATGGGACTCACGGGAGAGTCACAAACCAAAAGATTCCTACAAGAAGAAGGAGGGGTGGCAGAGCCAGATTCTGACCTCTGCCATGCCGGCGTAAATCCCAGTGTAACACTGCTGGAGCCAGGAGCTCCTGCAGGCTTTCAGGATGTAACTGAGGCCAGAACTGAGTCCCCTACAAGGAGACATCCACTCTCATCTCTCTTAAATTGAGACGTAAGTATAGAAATATAAAATATGAACATAAATATGGGTCGTGGCAGGAGTTCTCACAGCTGTGGTTCAGGTTAATGCACAAACAAAGGGAATATATCCTCCTTGACCTCTTACCTCTCATTATCGTGTCCACACAGCCCCACCAGGAGCCAGCATCTGCCCTCAAAGGTCTGCTAGCTAGTTTCATACACGAACATCTCAACATCTCTGGTTTACCTTCTTTCTCCCAAACCTGTTGCTCTTTTGAATCCCTCCCTCTCTTGACAATCTCCCTTTTCTGAGCAATGCTGGGTCATGCTCTGAGTGCAAGTGGGTTTGGCCCTGCCACCCTCAGCAGCCTGGACTGGTACAGGCACCTCCTTCACCTTCAGACTCGCACGAGTCTTGTGTCAACAACCCAGGGGACTTGTTCTGCAGTGCTACCCTCTGTTTTTGGTTCTACAGGTGGTGACAGATATAGGAATGGAAAGCAGGACCTTATGCTATCTTTCCCAGAACATCAGGTCATTTGCAAAGTCTGTCATGATGAGGAATACAAAGTACCTGCAGCTGCTGGCAATGCCTGTCCAGTGTGCTTTCTTTGCAGGCATGCCCTTAGGTTATGTGAACTTCCTGAAAGGGATAGTGAGACTTCCTTATCCACCAATGCTTTCTTCTGACTGATTTCTAGAACTTACCCTTACAGCTCAGTATGGACATGGTGAACATGGACACCTCCATATCAGACACCAGCTGAAGGTGCTGGGCTTACATCAGAGACTGATAGCAGGAAAAATTAGATCATGTCCTTCAGCATCAAGCATCGCAGTGACTGTGAGAAGCCACTTTATGTCTCTCAAGGCAATCAGTATGAATTTTGATACTCTTTTAAAGATGAAGAAAACTCCACACCAGGAAGAAAGGGCACATGACAAGACTACTCTAAGAAACATGATTTACGTTGTGTGGTTTTACCTAGTAAGCACTGCACAGGGGCAAAGGTAAAGTATTCTTAGAAATGTACGAGCACAATATAGAAAGGCAGAACCACACCCCACATAGCCACAGCTACTGGCATGCCGCTGGTGAGCTCTCCGGGGTTCTGCTCTGCTGGGGTTTCATTTGGCTGCCCGTATTTGGAAATAGACTCAACTTTAAAATAAAAATTCAGAATGAAATGAGACTCATTTCCAAACATTCTTTGTGTTATAGAAATTCCTCCCAAACAATATTGACATAAGGCTTGGGAAAAGGTGTTGCCCCTGGGGCAGGACTGAAGTTCTGGATCTGCTGACTTTTAAGGAACAGAGACAGGTTCTTTATATTTGTAGAACAGGAGACATCTCCATTTGTAAGAGCTAAGACCTGCTCCTAACACCCACTCATCCCCCTGCACTGCTGCCTCTGAGTGATGCACAGGAAGAAGAACTTATTTCACTGCCAAGGGCACACTGGTCTAGCAGCACACACACATCTGGGACACAAAATATTTCTAATAAAACCCCAAAGGCTATTGGTTTTATTTTCTTTAAACTAGGAATGTCCTACTCTTTCTATGACCTAAGAATTGGGACCTATGACGTAGAATTCAGAATTTACCTCAAAAATTGAAAATAATAATGTGAAACCATATTCCTGCTCTTTCCATGAGCTCTTCCACATTTTTTACTCCAAGTTTGTCCCACAAAGAACTGCAGCAACCAAGAGAAGAGGGCAGTGTTTGATTTTTGGTATCAGAGGTGTGCATCTGAACAGCCTGTATTAGAAGAGCTGAGATCTGCTCTTGGAAGCGTGGCTCTGTGTTTTTCTTAAGTCTACTCAAAACAAAGGAAAACAAGCTCCTTGCAGCTGAATGGGAGAGTCAAACACGGCCACCCACAAAAGAAGAAGGGCCATCTGCACCATCTGATACAACCATGGAAGCTGGTACAGGTCCTCCTTACCACCAGGGGACAAGAGCCATGCAGCAACACCACATGCAAGAAGGACACATTACTGGAGATGATCACAAGCTGGAATAAGTGATGCTTCTCTCTCCCAAACCTCTCCCTAGCCAAGGCTGGCCACACAAAGAAGATAACCTACTGTTGCCTCTGCACCGGGAAGAGGGTGAGCAGGATACAGAGTGAGATGAACTAGCTCATGGAAGTTGCGGTATGTTGCCCTCACCCTGTCATTGTGCTGTGAGATTGGAAACTGTGTGGCACCCAATCAAGAGGTGCCACAGCATCCAGCCGAACAAGGCTTTCCAAAGCCCGCGCTGTGGCACTGCACGGGAAGAGCAGACCTGAGCCTTGCATCCTGGGGGGTACCAGGTGTCCCATGCACCCCTTTCACCATGAAGTTATAGAGGGGAGAGCAGGGCAGGCAGGCACGGGGACAGAGGCAGCTGCTCCCTGTAAGATCTGCTCCATTACACCTCTCAGAAAAGGGGAGAAGGGGAGAAGGGGTAGGAAGGGAGGGAGGAGGCGGATTTCTAGGCATGGGTGGGTCCATTCTTCACCAGCTTACGCAAGTCAAAGCTGCCACCGAGGTGGAGGGGACAAGCTAGGCGGGGGGTGGCCAGTGCTTCGCGGGGACAAGCCATTCAGGCAGGCTTGTGTTTCACACCCAGCTCTTCAGATGGACATGGCCATCTCCCAGCTACTGAGAAAGCAGCCGCAGCACTGTCCCATCTATCCCCCTGCAACACCCTCTCCATGTGCCTGCCAAACAAGCAGGCTCTGGGATGACACTTTTTTTTGGATGCCTAGCCCCAAAGCCAAACTGATGTCATTAAAGTGACTGCCCCTCGTCTCCCCCTCGCCTCCCCAGTGCCCATCCACCAGGCTCAGCTGAAATGTAAACCTCCCCTCCTCTCCCCGCAACAAAAGCCACAGGCTTTCAAAGCCAAACCTGATTGAAATTCAAAAACTTTTTCAGCCCCTTTCCCTCCTCCCCACCTTGAAAAGAGAGTGTATAAAACAGGGAGACAAAAGCGTCCCCCAGCCCACCCTCCGCATTGTCTGGCCGGGGCGGGTTCGGGCCAGTGACAAGGGGCACCCAGCCCCACGGGGGCCCTGCTCCCCGCTCCCGGCCGCTGCTCGCCCTCGGCCGGGGCCTCGCGCGCCAAAACACACCCGCACGCACCGAAAATAAAACACTCCCGGCCTTTGTGTGGCCCACAAAGAAGGGCCCGGCGGTGATGGAGCTGGGCGGCGTGATTTACTCACCTGCTTCTCCAGCCCCCCATGGATTTCTATGGGGCGAGGGGGAGGGGAGGGCTGGCTTTTGGTTTTACACAGCCCCCCTCCCTGCTTTTGTTGCTGTGCCCTCTTCTCTTGAGCCAGCATCTTCTGGGTGATCCTTAACCTTGCCACTAGCTGATGGCCCTCCCCTCCACACCATTGCTGGGTGTCCAGGTCAGTGCTGATGGTCCAGGCATTGAGTGCTGCAGCTTCCTTCCCACTGAGGGAGACATTTCAGGGTTCTCCCTTTGAGGTGAGCTCCCCTCCACACATCTTCAGCTAAACGGTCACTCTGTTTCTCTCCCAAACTTCCTCCCTAGTTCTTTATTCACCTCACAGAAAGAGACGTCTTCTCTGTAAGCCCCACTCATGCCTGGTTGTGTAGGAAGCCAACTCCACCAACTCATCCAAACCTTGCAGTCAAGGCAGCATCTGTCAAGGGCTTTAGAAAGGCAACAACACTCCTATAGCTCTGTTGGACTTCAAAGCCTGGTGCTGACCCACCTAGGCAGTCCCCATCAGCTGTTCCCGTGTGGTCAGTGGGACAACTGAGATAGATAGGCTTTAATGTCCAAACTGCTCTACAGGGGTGCTCAGGCGTGTTTGATGCAGTCAGGCACCGGCACCCAGTAGAAGAGCAAAACTGCACTAAGGCATGGTTTTCAGGCATTAGCCACCAGCTTTTCTGGGATAACTTCCCACAGCGGTGCTCCTGCCAATGCCATTTCACAGGAGCAGAAAGAGGGCTTGGCTCTTTCTCTAGTCTCTACAAAGCTTTCTTAGAGGCAGCAGAGGATCTCGTGATAAAACTTGTCTCCTCCCTTTATGGAACAAAGAAAGGGGACTGAGTAACCACAGGTACGAAGGTTTCTTCCCAGTCCAACAGCAGGCTCTCACAGGGCATCTCTTGGGGAGGGGAGATGGTACAGCCTAACACACACTGACAGCAGCCCATCGATTCGATCTTTGCTCCTACATGCTCCCCAGCACCTCTGCTCCTGCTTCATTACAACACCTCAAGCCTTTCCATTTTCCCTTTGATAATGCTCCTGCTGCTTGTCTTCCCATTCTAGACTGTAAGATCTTTGGAAGCAGCTCTCCTCCCTGCTCCATGCTCTCCCGCAAAGGAGCCCTAATCCATAGCTACAAGTCATATGGGTACCATCACCATGACCGGGCTGCACCCACTCGCAGGCTGTCAGTCCTAAGTGTTAACCACACTAACTGGTTCTGTGCTCTAAGGTGACATAATCCCCCAGGACGCGACCTTAAAATGCAAGTTGCATCCCTCAGCAGAGACATGTCCTAGTTCAGATGCTGTTACTGTGTGGTAGCTCATTTTTAAAAATCTTTAGAATGGCTGATGTGATGCATAAACAGGGGTGAGCAAGTTCAGACACCAGGTCCTCCTTCACTGCTCCTCACAGCATGACCCTGGACAGTTGATGCTTTTCTCTGGACCTTGCTTTCCCCAGGAGTAAAAGGGAGGCAGTGATTCCAGCTCACTTCTTTAAGCTGCTCTGAGATCTTACAAGTGAAGTAGGTGTGCGAAGTGCCAAGTAATAGCTCCGACTCCAGAGCTGGATGACAGACCCAGCTCCTGACTCAGCTGCCTGCCTGTACAGCTCCTTGGCTATCCAAGACAAACTACTAAATTATGCAAAACCTTTGAGTGAGCCTGGCTTAATTAAGTTTTAATTTTAGTAAATTACCAGTGTGGGAGTGGTTGAATCTGTGAACCATTACTCCTGCTTGTTTTGGATTTTATTTGGAAATAAGACACTTCATTACATCTCTGTAAACAAGATCTACTCAGAAAGGAGAACTGGTGCAGAGGATCAATACAGAAGTGGGAAGAAGAGGTGAGGGGACAAGCAAGCCAGCCTGGTAAAGTGAGATAACCCAGAGATTCAGGAAAAACTGCCCAAGCATTTCCTATGCTGCACGTGACTTCTCCCCAACCTTCAACATCAGCCTTCAAAATGTACTGGTCTCATCCTGACACTTGCAGCACCATCACCATCCACAGCAATGAGGGCACATCTGCCTGGGACATTTTACCTTGAGAGGCGCCCTCATCCTTACATCTCATGTCCTCAGAGCAAGGAGATGAGAACAGGATAGGCTCTTCACAAGTGCACAGCACTGATCTCCCATTTTACAAGCTAAAATGGGCTTGTAAAGCCCAGCAGGTCCATGACACCACTACTACCATTACTGCCTCTAACCTAGAAATCACTTTTTCCACTACAATACTACCACCAGATAGACGTAAGACCTGGCAGTACCGGTGCCTCTCCTGGCTGGCGTGGGAGAAGCCATGAGCAGCAATGGGACATAACACAGGTTACACCCTGGGATCTGATCTTCTTCGCCCAGGACACCAGCTCTATCATCCCAAGTCCCTAATTGGTTTAATAGCATGGTGATACCCCATGGTGCTGCAAAGGCTTCTGCTGTCACTGTGACTCCTGAGTCCACTGCTAACACCTACCACCAGCCACGTGGCAGCACAGGACCTGGGTACAGCACAGAGGTCAATAACCCAGGCGAGCAATTACTTGCCCTTCCAAAAATCTAGTGGTTTGCATGCAAACCTGATATGCATTTTTAGAAACAGGACCTATTCCCAACGGAGCAAACCTAAAAAGTGACTAATTTGCTGTGTCTGGTACTTCAAAAAGTTATTCCTAAGATATTGCATCTAATTTTTAAATCAAACACAGCTCAATATCTTGTTAGTCAAATGTTACAGTGTTTATAGCTTAAATACCCATCCAGGGGGAAATTATGATGCTTTTATAATACTCCCTCAAAAGCTTAATTTAAAAATAAACTAGCTGGTCTATCAGTCAGCCTTATTCATTCATCTCAGCTATTGTGAGAAGAAAAGAGCAACATACGCAAGAGAGAAGCAAATGGTCTGAGAAGAGGCAGCTGAACGTATTGATCAGAGTTCAAAAAAAAAAAAAATTGTTAGAAAAACCAAGACACACGTCATTTGGTTTAATGCAGCCCATACAAACGACTCCAAAAGGCCACAGCTGCCCGCCTCAAGCTTTGCTGGAGTTGGCTGGTGCCTCTCACCCAAGTGACAGCCCTCCAGAGCAGGCAAGACCTCTTACTGCTCCTACTACTTTAAAACTACTCTATCTTCCCTGGAATGAAAAAAAAAAAATCAAACCAAAAGTCAACATTGTATCCTTAGGGCACCAAAATAATAAATAAATAAGTAGGAATGCTTGCGACGCACAAAGTCTGACAGCTTAAAGTGCACGCAAAGAAAAAACGCTGGTGAAAGAGTGAAAGCCATCCTTTGAACTCCCGCGCCCAAGCACTCTCAGACGCGACGGATTTATGCATCTGCTCCAGCATGCCAGTTCAGAGAGACCCTTTCTATACATCTCACCCTGATGGGGCTCTCAGAAGTCATTCGTGGCCTTCTTCTCCCACTTTTGGCTTTTATTGTTTAAACTTTCACTGTTTTCCTGCAGATGAAAAAGGGGAGAGAGAATCACCTCACACTTGTTGGGTTATTTAAGAAGAAAGGGAAAGAAAAAGAAAAATATTTTTTCTCTCCTGAAAGGAATGTTTTTGTATTATTTTGATTTTTTTTTTTTTAAATAACCTGCCTGGGAAGACCCTGGCCCTTTGGGCTGGAGAGGGTGCGCCCGATCTCCCCAAGCCTGTTGCATTCAGGCAAGGTGAAGAGGCACAACTCATGTTAGGTCGGTGGGAACAAATCTCTGCTTTTGTTCCCTGCAAAAGGCTTTGCTAATTGCCGTTGGCCTGACTCTGCCTTATCTGAGATTGCTCCCAGAAGGGGAGGGCATAGGCAGGTTCAAAGAAAGAAAGAAGAAAGAATAGAAAGCAAGAGAAAACATTATTTTTCTCTTCACCAGCAGCCAATGCAAGGCAGAAAACCAGAGGGAAAGAAAGAAGAGGGAGCGTGAAAGAGAACAAAAAATAAATAAATGACCTGAGGCTGCTTGGAAGACCCTCTTTCTCTCCTATCAGCTTTTACAGGGGGCAATACATTTTATTCATTGCCAGGTCTGACTTATCGCAGCCTTGTTTTTAATGAGGTATAATAAGGGGAACATTTTGTAACAACACGGTTCCTCTATTTTATCCAACAAACAGCTGTGTCATGGCCGTCGCTGGGAGAATGAATCATATCTCCCTGCCTGCATATGCTAACTCCCATGTAATTACCCTCGCATCTTAAATAAAGCAGGCCCTAAACCTGTCGCTCAGATTACAAGCAAACGGTGCAGACCTCGTAACTGGAGCCTCTATCATTACAATTAATTTATCACAGGAGCGGCTGAGATTAGAGACTAGAATTAAAACGCGGAGCAGGGAGGGTGCCACGGGACTGACAGGGAGAGAGGGAGAGGAGCTTTACTGCAGAGGCAAGGCAGGCTAATTCCTTAACTGGAGCAATCCCGGGTATTTTTTTTTTTCTTTAAGTTATTCCCTCAGTTATTATACTGAGGCTATGGCAGGACATTTTTCTCCCTGAAATGTCAGGAAGTAGAAAGCAAAGGGAACTTTGCCCTGCATTAAGCCTATTCAATAAACACAAATGTACAAAGGCCCCAGTCTGGGTCCATGTACGTGTGGCCAGATATGTGCACGCCTGCAATTTTACAGGATACATGCACGCTGTGCTTGTATGCAGATAGGCCAATGTATGCATATGTCACATGCATAGAAACCAGGTAGGTGTGCAAGAGCATCTCTTCTTCATCGCTATAAAGAATTGTTTGAAACAAAGTTTTACTTTTTCAAAACTTCTCTGCTTTAAATACAACTTGTCCAGTAGAACAGCCCATTCCTGCCTGAAGCTGCCCCCAGCACCAATCCAACACAGGTTTGCTGTGGCATGAGCACATCTGTCACTGCAGGGCTACCCCTGCTCCTCACACCCACACTCACTGGTACGGGCTCCAACATCCACACCAGGCTCCTAGCACTTCTCCTTCTTCTTCCTTGGAAGAAGGCAGAGGCAACCAAAGGTGCCAAAGAGAACTCAGATATAGTTCTTGCCTACAGACAGCTTTGGTAGCAATATAGCTGCTCTGTTTGGAGGGCACATGTTTTACCAGGACCGTTAGATGAGTACCTTGGGGTACCGCTGCTCTCCGGTGAGCTCCCTTACGCTTGCACAGCCCGTGTTCCCCCTCCAGGATGCTCCTTTCAATCACTGAGCTGTGGCCTTGCTGGGGATGCCGCGGCACTCAGCACAGTTCCCCAGACAGATGATGCACAGAGCTGCAGGGCACCTCCAGCCAAGAGCCTTCCATCCCCTCAGCCGTCCCTGCAGCGCCCAGCAGACGCACAGCACCGCAGCGTGCGGCAGCCCACCGCCTGCTCCTGCACATCCCTTCCCAGGAGGACAGCCCGACTTGTAGGGCCAAACCCCCAGCCATTTACTCATATCTGCTAGCATATAGCGAGGTGAGGAAGGGAGGAAGGGGAAAAGCCTGTACAATCAATCCCTTTAAGGTCTTTTTGCATTAGAACAGCAATTGTTGCTTGGTATGAAGACTCTTTGATGCCCTCGCTGTCAGAGCCCCTTCTGGCAGCATACTACCTTTGGCATGAAAACCACCCCTCCTTAGACACGTTCTATCACTAGTTACTTACAATATCAGCAAAATAGCAAACATAAACAAAGCTGGTGAATGACTTTACATCCATATCAGCCCCACTTACTCCTGCACAGGGCAGCTCACAGTGTCCTGCTTTTTTGTCAGCACTGCTCTCGTCTGAAGGGCCCAAACCTCACAATGCTCACTCTACTGGTGGACAGCCATCTTCAAGCAAAGGAGAAGTGTTTCATCCCAACTCTGCAGCCAGATGTACAGAGGAAAAGACTCTACAGACAGCAAAAGTCTCCTGGAAGCAGAGGGATTGAGATGAGTCTCAATCAGCTGCATCCAAAATAGATCTAACCATAGGATCGGGGTCTAATTCAGTAAAATAATAAAGAAACATCCTTTGATTAGAATCATATGTATTTATTTTTTTTAAAAAAAATATATATATATTTTTTTTTTTAGAAACTTTTGTGATTGACGCACCTGGGAAGAAGCATGAAAATCTATTTTACTTTCTACTATCAGGAATTTGGGCACTTTATCAGTCTGCATATTGAAAACAGCTTTCCTCTTCTCACTTTTG
Organism: Eurystomus gularis; assembly: GCA_013400335.1. Classification (NCBI taxonomy): domain Eukaryota; kingdom Metazoa; phylum Chordata; class Aves; order Coraciiformes; family Coraciidae; genus Eurystomus; species Eurystomus gularis. The sequence continues at coordinate 344,603 of VZZY01005240.1, read as the reverse complement.
CTTCTAGTCATTCCACAGTGCCTTATCTTTTACAGCTTTGTGCAAAAGCTGAATACTGCGAGGCCTGAGCTCCAATATGAACAGATGAAATAGAAGGAGGTTTTTAAAGGATTGGTGTCTATATTTATTTCAAACTGCTGTTTGTTTGGTTTTTTTTCTTTTGAGGTTTTGTAAACATTGTCTCTTACCAAACCCCAAATCTGAGACCAAACCACACAGGTGCATTACAGAAAAAGCTAAACCACTTAAATCATAGTGTGCTGATCTGTCAGCAGCACACTCCAGCCAGCAGGAAGGTTATAGTTTTATGGGCACCAGAGCTGTCACTTGTGGGCAGAGAAGTGACCTGTGGTCCTTCCAGCCCAGTGTGGTGTCTCCAGCAAAGGCCAGACCAGATGCTTCTGTGAAAGATCAAACGAAAGAAGACAAAAGGAAGACACCACTGTAAACAGTTACAGGGCAGCCTCAATTCAAGGGAAGTTTCCTCCCCAAAAGCTGGCCACTGGCATATGCTCTGTTCTCATGGCAGAAGGCGTTTAGCGACATCTTATAGGATTAAGCCCTAAAACTCAACTCTCCAGTATCTATGGGACAGGAGAACTCGAATTGGGTTTTTTTATTACTATTATTTAAAAGCACAGCTTTTTGCTTCTCTTTTCTACCTGCTAGTGCTTGTTTTCATGATGTGTTTGCTAACCCAGGTCCTGGAAATACAGAGCTTTCAGACTGAAACCTTCCGCTTCTTATCGAGTGAGCCGGCATGGCCAATTTAACACATATACTAAACATGTATCTATATAGTATCTCAAAGCATATCCTGCCCATCCTGCCAGTGTTTCCTTCTTTCTTGAAGCTCCATCGTGGGATAGAGCCTGCCGTCATGGGCAGATGGATAGAAGGCACCACATGCTCCCCTTCCCGCAGCACCGGCTTGGCTGCTGCCAAGCAGGGCCAGGGGGATGCAGCCCCGAAGGCAGGCAGCGGACATGCTGCTTTTTATCTTCTGCTCACAATTGGCAGTTTCCTCCACCCACCCAAACAGACTCTGCAATGTTTTTTAAAATGCAGTCAGCAGCTGGAAACTAAGGCAACTTCTGTCTCCTATTGAAAGTCTCCCAGCAAAGCCGCAGCCTTCCCTGGACCACCCTGGGTCATGTAAATTCAGCAGATTATCCATCCCTAACTCTCCTCATCTATCACCCGCCTCTGTTATCGATCTGCTCCGCTGAGGAAGTGGGGTCCAGGCTGTCCGTTGCTGAGTCCTGCAAATCTGGCCAGACGCACGTGTGACTGCCTGGGAGAGCGAGGAGGACAGGTTCAATAATGCCGGGTTACTGCCACCGCACAGCCTGAGCCGAGCTGATCTATGGGCTCGGCAAAAGGAGGATTCAAAAGCAGAACAAGACTTGGCCATAATGCCACAGGACTCAATCTAATCCCATGACACTCCGCTTTAAAGGCAATATTGCCAGCCGCCAGCTGCCAGCCAAGGCTGGGAAGTCACTTCCACCGCCCTGTGGAACAGATTAAGTGCCTTCTTTCCATCCATAAGATACCAACAGCACCTCAGCTAACCGTCTGCTCCTCCATTTTGTAGATGAAGGCTGGGAAGTGCCTATCTCCCCATGCCCTATTTGAGCTCTTTGCCAGAATCACATCAAATCCCAGTACTCAGGACTGTAAAACTCCCCCATTTCAGACCCAGCTGACTCACAGCTTAGCTAAATTCCCCTCTTGGTTTCACCCAGGCAGGCCCTGCAACAGCAGTCCAGCTGCAAACCTCAGCAGAACACAGCCCTTCACTTAGGGTCAAAGCCCTGAATGTTTCACACACACCACCTGCACTGCCGATCTTAATTTTAATTAAGTTCCTCTGCTTTAGTTTATAAATAAAATTGAAAGATGAACCAAGTATAAACCCACCAGCAGTGTGTTCCTCTCCCTGCAAAAATCTTGCTATAACCACATGGTGAGGTCTGCCATAGACGACTCAACCCAGTGGGGCATTAATTCTGGGAGCTGGAGATAACCATTGAAATGGGAATACTGTTAACAATTCCACTACTGATCTTTCAGCAAATATATGTACCTATGATGCTTATTCATAATCTCAAACTGCTTTCCACATGTCCCAAAGAGGTGACAAAAACCTAACACATCTATCCTGCTGCCAAAACCTCCCACTTACCCCGCTTGTACAGTGCAGCTGAGTATTGTTAATATGAAAATCTTTGGCCTATTGATCACTCAAAATATGATGGTGACAAAAATGCATTGAATTTAACATAAAAATAAACAACTCATGGCTGCTGTATTGACTGTATTATTCATATTATGTTTTAATTCATTTGCCTTTCATGCAGCACCTACAGATTTTCACCATCTGTGTCAGACTGCTTCTGAAGCCCAGGCCTGGGAGCCTTCACTTGCTGAAAGAAAATGGGTCTCCACTCCAATGCTACCAGAGCAAAGACATTATAGATGGAGAACACCACCCTACATGGTGCAAAAACTTGAAGCAACGTATGGTGGTGCTTTCTTTTGGATACTAGCCAGTATTAGGAGACATGACTAAGCCTAACTTGGTTTCAAAGTCTGAAAAAACAAGGAAATTAATCCATCCTTTGGAAGGATGTTCAATAGCCTCACAGGCCTCAGATTGACTCACCCAACCCTAACCCTACACTGACAGTTTGAATAGGCTTTTACAGCATGCTCAGGATACTTGTACCTCAGCCTGCACTTCCCCAGAACCCACACCATGACTATGCAGCACACACTGGATCATCTTTCTCCCTGCTGCTCCAACAGGCCAAAAGCTCTGCACAAATTAGGGGTCGCAAAACTCGCCCATGGATGGGATGAAGACAAAAAACTCTGCATCACCTCCAGTCCTTCTCAAGGCACTGGAACAGCAGGGCCCTGGGGAGGAAAGGCCTGACTTTAAATGGAAAGATGGGGTTGAGACCCCACCCCATGTCACACCAAGCACCACTAAACCCAAAACAAACCAGGCAGCCCCATACGTCATAAGAATTAAAGGCACGATTCCCCCTTTCTAACAATGCTTTTACAGAAACCGTTCCACTGTAAAACTTTATGATTTGAATCTTTATAGCTGCCAGCAGAGCACATGTTCACTGCCTTAAATTATAACTTAATCTCACCAGAATTTGTGCTTTCCAGAGCTCTGTGGATAGAGTGAAAGATGAGAGGCAGAACTTTGTGCCTGCTGCCCACCTGCCTCCTTGGACCATGACCTCTGGAGGTACCGTGTACTGGGGTGCAACCATAAGTTCCAACCAGCTCCCATCTGGAGATGGTCTGCAGCACGGGTACTTAAGCAGCACCTTGCAGCACAGGGATAGAGGTTCCCACAGGGCACTGTTACGGTGTTGTTTACCACCACAATTGCTAAAACACTTAAACGGAGGAATCAATAAAGGGAAGGAGCCAGTGGAGATATGACAGCAGCATCCCAGCCATGCTTTGTGGGACCAACTCATCCTGCTCAGCAGGATCACACATACCCACTGCTAGGGGAAAGTACCTGGGGAGGCAGGGAACCCCTTACTCATTCAAAGAGTAGAAAGAGACCAAATCTGCAACTGCTGCTGTCACAGATTCAGTATATAGCAGTCCCCCAAAGTACACCACCTTCCAGTAGATCAACTTCCACATACTGACACATTTGCTCTCTGCAGCAGTAGTGCTGGAAGGGCCATATTAGGCTACAGTGAAGCAGAGCATCCTTCTGTGGCCTCTGACCTGCTTTCCCCACACAAACACCTTGCTCAAAAGAATCACACTGGTTATTGCTGGCTTTTTAAAAACCTTTCTGCACAGATCCAGAAGTAGAAGTTGCACTGGCAGAAGTATAAAGCAGTGTGCTTTATATTGAGTTATATAATGTAAGTTTCAAGCATATAATGCAATACTGGAAGAAGCCTGTGCCTGGTGTTCATGTTTGCACATAGCAAGATGGTAGCAGAGGAAAATGCTGCAAGGAAACTGCCAGTCATCTGTAGGGAAGACTACACCAGTTTGGAGGGGGAATCAGGAATGTTTTTCTCAATTCTTTCTCATATTCAGCAACAAGGCAGAAGAGACAAGCCAATCAATACAACAATAAAATTTGTAACCCAGGTAACCTTTAAACACTAAACAATGTCATACTAAACAAAAGCAAACCATATGAAATCCCAGTTAGGTATCAAAATCACCCTGGGTCAGCCAAACTAAGAAAACAGAGGCAAAAGGCTTCAGCAACCTGCTGTACTGAGCCCTGGCATCCTCTCTGCTGGGACCTGGGTATCTATGAACAGGTGATCCTCCTCGGACAGCCACACACCACAGCTCAGATTTCTGAGTCCTCTGGACAGGTGACCCTCCTAGATGGCTGGGGTCACCGTACTCCTGCAGCTCCTAGACTTGAAAAGTTTAAAGGCCATCTTCGCAGCTGCACGCCTTGCTTCCAATCCCTGCACAGTTTGTTCACACCTTTCCCCTTTGCACCTTCTTTCATCTTTTTCTAGGCAGAGGAACTGCTCTCTGCCTTCTTCCAGTTGACTAGGTGCTGATAAACTTACACGGAAGCGTTTTTTTTTGCTGCCAACTGCTGATCCTGCACTTTAATCTGCTGCGCCTCTTTTTCACTAAAGCGTCTCCCCATCTAACAGGTTACCTCAGTACGGAGCTCCTCCAGAAACTGGAATGCATTTCTAGGAGAGCACTCCTTGTGCCCACACAACAGTGGGAATATGGAGAATCACAAAACCATGCAGAATTGGAAGGGTGAATGAGAGGTTATCTGCTTCTTTCTGTCCAAAAGCAGAAACAGCTAAATTTAACACATTCCTGAAATAATTCTGCTTAATTTTCTCCTGAAACCTAGCAGTTCTTCCCACTCCCTCGACAGCCTATTGCATTGCTTTGTCAACCCCATGGTAGAAAATAACAGCTGACAGAAAGGCTACAGTTTAAGTGCTGGACTTCTTGCCTTACCTGCAGCGGGCACATCTTCCTACTACTCAATCTGCAACGTCCACCCAACACGCCATCCTTAAATAAGGGTGGATTTCTTTTCCACCCTCCTAAGGAGAGCCCGACCCAACCACCTTCACCATCTTTGTCTTAGTAGGCTGTAGCTGAAATGGGCATCAACAAGAAGAAGTAAGAAAGAGAACAGCCCTCCATTTTCTGCAGGACTGTAAAGAATTTACGAATAAACCTGGTGAGCCTGTCTGTTTCTTTTTTCCCTTACTCTGATCTTCTCAATTTTTTCTAGGGGGGGGGGATGCAGAGCTCCTGCAGGCAGGATAAGAGACTGCTCTTTGGGAGCTGAAGTTTCTCAGTTCAAACTGGACATCTAGTACCTGGCAGATCTCACCTTTCACAGAGCCACATGTGACTAAGAGCTTCCCTTTGATGCTTTCTCCTCTGGTTCTTTTAGGCTGTCGTCCAGTAACTTTCCTTCTTTAAAGGAAGGCCAAGACGATTTTGTTTCCTGACTTTTGAAGAGCTTTTCCTCTTATTTCTTTGATCTGTGTAGTGAATTTGATCTCCCAGAAGAGCAGGATGAGTGTGTCTCCTTGCAGGCTGATTCCGGACAGTCAAGATTTGATTCATTGATTCGTTTATTTTTGTTTGGCTTCAGTGTTTGGCAAGCTGAATACGGGGCTGCAAGCAAGGCTCTTTCTTCAGGTCCAGGACAAGGAAGGTGTTTCCCTGAACCTAGCTGAGTCTGTGCTTCCCAGGCTGTGGGCTGGTTGCCAGAGCATCTCTGGAGGCACTTCCACTGTCTTCTCAGGAATGTAGGGAAAGAAGCTCATCCCTCCCTCCTGCTCCATCATGAGACTGGACATCTAAACAGTGTGTGCTGATAAGGTATCTGAGTCCTCCAGAGAATCTCTTGCAGGCAGTGCTTCAATTTCCATCTTGTTTTGTGGCAGGCACTGGGACAGGCGTCTGCTGACTATTCATGCTCCCTGCTGACCTGGCAGCCAGAAGAGGGATGAAGAGGAGTAAAGGAGGGGTCCTAGCCTATCTGGGGATGAGAAGAGGCTGTAACAGACCAGGCATTCCACAAAATCCCTAGTGTGAATGCTTCTTCCAAACAGCCATGCACATTGAAACCCACAGTACATCTCTCCCACACCTGCTGGCACCTTTCCATCCCAAGAGGAGGAAATGGAGGTCCTGATGTGCCCAGACCAGTTCCTGAATGGAGGTTTAGAAGACATGTAGTCATTAGGAATCAAAAAGGCTATAATAATAATTTAGAAAAGGTGCTCTGAGGTGAGAGACTGAGGAGGACAGAGTCAGTCCAACTGGTCACAGCCCTCCTTCAAGAATCCCACTTCAAGAATCCATCAAGAGCATCCTCACACATGCCAAGACATGGTTCCTACCCATGTCCCTGAGTGCTTGAGCCAGTGTGGGACAATTCCTGCTCCTGGGCTGCTGTCAGGGCAGAAGATCAAGAGTCCTGCTCACAGCCTAGTCCATGGTTGAACACATCATTGGGAATCAGCTCACGGCTGCACTGGGATTAAGAGCAAAATGAATGTTTGTGTGGGTGTTCCTGAAGTTTTCAGGCATCTTGACTGACTAGTGTCAGAGCCGGGATAAGAAAGATATAAGATAAGATAAGATAAGATAAGATAAGATAAGATAAGATAAGATAAGATAAGATAAGATAAAAGCCCCTCACTCCCAGCCCCGAGACAGACAGGCAATGCTGTATATTCAATAAATAAATGGGGTATTTACTCAAATGAATGACTCTGAGCCTGTTCCAAGGAGTTAATTTAGTGCTAACTGACTGGTTGAAAATGAAAAGGTCTCATTTTACATTAAGAATGATCACCTGACAGTTTTATTGAATATATTATGACAGGATTTATATGGCTATATAATTTTAGGGTATATTTGGAAGATTATTATCCTGATTTAAATAAACATGATCTCAAGAAAATCAACATGGAGTCAGGAACTTTTCACACAAGGAAAAAGGCAAGAAACTGGCTCAGAAGTGAACTCTTGTTGGCTGATCTTGTGCCTTCCAACCAGCCACTTCTTTATAAACAGCAGGATCTCAGAGTTCATAGTAAGCAGGAAAAATCCCAAAGAAGTCCTCAATTGTGCTAACTTACACGTAACTAATGAATACGGTGCAAACTGCTTACCGTAAAGGTCTTATCTTTGCACCAAGAGGGGAGCAGAGAGGGAACCCAGCAGATTGTGTGGGCTGGAGGGAGGAGGGGGTGAAAGAAGGCAGGAAGAAGAGACTTGGGTGTCAAAAGCACCCCTGAAGAAAGGTGTTGCTTAAAGGGTCTTCTGCAAGGAAAAAGAAAAAAAGTGAGGAATCAAAAGCAAATAGATTGTTAACTTTGGTAAATGCATCGCTTTCATGTGTCCTATTTTCCAGGGATGTTCCCGTTCTCCAAACAGAAATGGGGCACAAAGGAGACTTTTGGGCACTTTTGTCTCATGTTCTAGGGGCAGCTGGCAGGCTGCAGGCTTTTGGTTCACACAAGAGCAGCCCTGAAATGAGGCTAAAATATGTCCCATTGCACATAACCCATGGGATGGAGAAAAGGCTGGATGACGCAGCACTCTCCTATCACGTTCCCAGCAGGTCTGCAATATGCTGACGGCTGCAGCCGGTGTTGGTGCAAAGCCCTTTGGCCAAACCAGTGCTGGTGGGGCACTAGAACTACTTCTCACAAGGATGTGCCTTCTCTCCAGCTTCCATAGGCTGTGGTGCATTGCATGAAATTGCTTTAGTACAAATAAGCGTCTAAGATGCAACCAGCTGCCTCTTTCACCCTCCCCAGGTCCTGAATCCCCTTCCTTCTCATCCTGTGTCTCTAAGTGCAATTGTAGACAAGAAAACCCCTCTCCAGGCTTGTTCTGTTTTACAGACTGCCTGATGGGATTATCTTTCCTGTCATTTTGAAGCTTGTATAAGCATGCGACTTACACCACTCAAGCTAAATCACACTCAAGGCACTTTGTCTGTCTAAATTGTTTTGAGAACCAAGGCATTTATTTACAGATCATGTTATTTATTTAGTAAAAAATAATAATAAAAAAGAATTCTGAATTAAATATAAGAAGTAGGTAATAAGGACATCACAGTTGAGTAGCAATATGCTGTGGAGCAGATAAGTGCCACATAGAAATGATCTTAAATATGCTGAAAAGGGCACTTTCTGGCCTCAGGTCACACAAAGAAAAGGCAACTTATTTGGTCAGGCACAGTCTTCCTGGGAGGTAACACTCACTTAGATATTATAGTGATGACAGGCAGCCAAGACATATCCAAGACAGGTAGATCGATTATTCCTGTAGTAGTAACCTTGGGGCAATATTTGTCTGTCATAACCCCAAAGCAGATCAACTAACATTTAGGGACTAATCTGATGCCCGGTCCAGTCAGTGCAAATTTTCCCATTTATTTACTTCCACAGCTGCTGGATCAGACCTTTTGGGACTGCAAAATATCATACAGGCTCCTCTTGCCACTGGAAGAGCTATAAATGTGCAAAGAGCAGAAGTCAGGAACAGCCAGGTGGAATTTGGTCATGGGTTTATCGAGTGACAGAAACTTCACCCAGGGCTGGAGGGTGTCAGTGCCTAGAGGAGGGGGTCGATTGCACACACAAGCCCCTTCATGCACTTGCTTTGTGCATGGTGAGTGCCTGCTTGCTACAGGAACACACCTAGGAGCGAGTCAGATATGCGGGTACACCTCTACCTCCACGCAGGGAAACCAGTGGCAGTCACAAGGCACAGGGGTCGCCTGGAGCATCACCACCCCTCACCTGCAAGCAGGGATGTCTTTCAAAAAGCAGCTAGATGAGGCCAAAGTCTGCATACATTCCCTCCAGCAGAGATCCAAGTGCCAGAGCTGACTTTCTGGGCTTTATTCTGGATTTTAAGTGGGTGTTAAAAAAAGAAAAGGCTCATCACAGATGGGACTGTGTGCTTTAAAGCGCTGCAGCAGGCTCTGAGAGTCCACTTATTTCTGAGTGAAGATGGATACCTCAAGAGGTTCTCCTCACCAGTAAATAATTCATAAAAAACAAACAAGTCCAGGTCTGTTTAAATTAGAACAAAATATTTCTTTAGAAAAGTGAAGTGATTAAGCACAGGAGGAGCTGGAGATGACAGCTGGTGTCTGCAGCTCCGGATGAGTCACCTTCACTGGCCAAGGCCCCTCTCTCCGGGAAGTGCTGCTGCTTTTTTTTTTTTTTTAACCCTTTGAGATTCCCAGGAATGATTTGTCACCAGGGTTATTAGCATTTCTCCCTTGATATCGACAGCTTGTCTTTTCTCCTTCTAACCAGTGAGTGATTTCTTCACACGCTCACCAAATATAGCCAAATCACCATGGTAAATGTATTGACAGAATCATATTAACAGCTGCTGAGCATTTACAGGACCGTAAGTTATACAAAAAAAGAAGGGAGGAAAACACACGTGGAAATAAACCAACTCTGATCAACAGTGACAAGCATTTATTTAGGAGTCACTCAATGGAAATATTTTATATGCTTTAATTGCTAATTATAGGCTCCTATAGAGGGGTGGTTTTGGACAAAATTATCTCTTTAAACTGGAGCACTAAGCCAGCATTGAGCATATCCTACCTGGATGTATCTTAGGGAAGGAGGAGAAGGATTTATTTTTAAAGTGCTGCCCTTGTTTAAATCAAGCCTGAAGTTTGCAAGCGAAAGTGACATCTCTCCTGGCTTACCAAGCAAAGACTTTTTGAGTTTAAAGTCTAGGTAAGAGCTGAAAACACACCTATGTAGAGAAAGGGAGGCCTTTTCAAAATCCATTTGCTGAGGATGCCTGAATCATGGTCCTCTTCTCCCAGCCAGATACTGCTGGGCTGTGTTTTGCTGCCCATACATTCACCAGCCACCCTTGATTTAAAGCAGTGCTTTTCCAATTGCAGCTTGTGATACACCAGGGGTCAGAAAAGGGCCCAAAGCGGCCACCAGGTAGGGGGGAGCAGCTGGCAGCATTTCACTCCTTCGCTCACAGCCACCCGGAGCCATGGGCAGAGCACAGAAAAATGACAACACAGCCAATGACACCCATGCTCAGGCAGGGACCTGCAAACTTCCATCAATCACCAGCACCAGGCCAGACCCTCCCGCCTGGAGCAGAGCATGGCTGTGCAGCTCACCATCACCCCTCTACCCTGGAGAAGAGAGCCAACACTAACTCAGAGGGCTGCTCCAAGTCAGACTAGCCATGGCTGGAGAAGACAGCCTTTCTTCTCCTGCTCGCCTTTCTCAGCACATTCCCTCTCAGCACATTCTCAGCTCACCATCCCTTATCTGCCTCCTCATTTTGGTTTTATTAGGGACACACAACAGATATGTGTAGGATTCTGAGTCACCAAGGGTCCAGGATTGTTTCTGAAAGCAGCCTCAGGCTGCGACAGCGATGCCCCCTCCATTCTAGCCCTCTCATCCCTGCTCCCATTTCCTACAGACGCTCCCCCCACCTCTGAGGCTCCCGCACCCGACCCCGATGTCCTCCTAAGAGCTGCTCTCGTTTTACAAGCTGTGGGTATTAAGTCCTTTCCATTTTCCCTGCAGGCTGCTGCTCCTGGTTTTCTCTGCACTGTTAATATCTTTAGGTATAAAGGCAGCGTCTCGTGGGACAGAAGAGCAGTTTGTTTCTCATCCCCATGTCATGAACAGTGAGACAGTCACTGGTGACAACACAGAGCACTGTGAATTCATTTAACATAAATCAGCCTGGTTTTGTTCACCTGCAGCACCTTGGGCTAATGCTCCCTCCTGACTGGTGAATGAGGGGAAGGGGGTGAAGAGAAAAGGAAGATCACTGGAGGTACAACTCAGAAGTGCCAGTTTTTTTAACCCTTTGAGATTCCCAGGAATTCCTCAGGAGCCAAAGCATTTCACTGCAAACGGCTGATGACTGGTGGGAATTAGTGATGAGAAATCAGCACCCTCTAAAGCTGCCTCCACAATACCCTGCACAGGACACAGGACCTGCTCTGCTCCCAGGGCAACCACCTACCTCCCTTGGGGGCTCATAAAAAGAAATCTAACTTTCTTAGTCAGTTCCATCACTTGTCACCAGTGCCAGTGACACTGCTGTACAAGGCCAAACACATAAGGAGGGCTGCTTCTGTTGAGCAAAGTGCAGAGACCTGCAGGGCACTCACTCTCAACAAACCTGGATGTAGAATAAAAGGGCTGCTGTAGCCAGGCCCTCAAACAGCACGTATCTGCTGGGCTGTGGACTTGGGATCACAAAGGACAGAGAGAGAAGATGGAGCATTTCTGCTGCATGGGACATTCATAGTTGTTACCTCAGGCATTTCACCAAGGTGACTGTGTGAGCAACTCCATGACACCACCATCCCTTCATGATCAGCAGCAACAATCTGGACTGTGGTTGTACTGCTCACTGCAAGGGCCTAGGCTGCCCAAGCCACACGAGAAGGGCAGGTCTGGGACCCTCCTCGCCAAGCATCACCCTCAGCTGCAGCACAGTCTGGGAAGCAGGACGCTCCTTGCACCAACCGCTCCCATGCAATGCATCTTCATCCAGCACACAGGATGACTGAGCCTGAGAGGATGCACTTCAGTCAACAACCACAACTTGGTTGTTTGCCTCCACAGCCACAGGACAAGCATCAAACCAACCCTGGCATCATTTTTAAGTGCACAGTTTGGGCAGTAGACCTCTCACTGCAAGAGGTTACATCTAATAGCTGCTACTTGAGGATTCGCAAGGACTCGTCTGCCACTCTAGTATTTGGGAAGCATCCCTGAAGGACAGCACATTGAGCTCTCTCATTGCTTCAGAGTTAACAGACTTCTTTAAAGCTAACCATTAATGGGCCCTTTTTTTCTAACTGCACTTGGACAGCCCCTAATGGAGCTGAGTTTCATAAGAGCTGTACTCAAACCTGGGGCATCCTCTTGTTAAAGACAGAAATGGGATGGGGTGAGGCCTGAGCACCATGAACATGCAGAGACATCTGCTGAGACCCCCAAAGCCCGGTGTGCCTGCTCATTCTGCTCTCCCTCCTGCAGCATCCCCTAACCTTGTGAGAAGTCCAGGGGAGAGATCCTTGCAATTAGCTGCTTCCCAGAATCTCCTTGTGCCAACTCAGAAAAGGGAAGGATGGAGGTGCAGGTACCATTTGCCAGCTAGCAAAGCAAGGGCAGTGAGATGGGGGAAGGAATAGCCATTATTCGAGAAACAGAGAGAAGCTATCCCCAGGAAGAGTGCTAATTCCAATCCCACCTACTTTCCTCTGGCATTTTTCAAGCCAAATTGGAGGCTAGAATCAAAGTATCTACTCCTGCCTCTGTTCTCACACTTCTCCTTGCCCTCTTTGGAAAAAACACAGACCACACTACAAACTGAAAGTGCACGAAAAGTTAATGCAAAGCCTTTCTTTAAAAAATCAGAGGAAAAACATGCTTTAGTTCTCCATTTCTTCCCTCCAACAACCCTCTGCATTCAGCTCCTTACCCTCACACATGCCCTTTCCTTCCCCAACTGCCTTCATTCAACAACAACAACAACAACAAAAAGAAAAGCACCCCCAGGAACATATGCACTGTCCTGCTTCATCTGTCCTTAGTTTCCCTCCCAGCTTTGCCTCTCTGCAGCCCTCTTTTACAGCAGCCCAACTGCCAGACAGTGGGACTGCAGAAGATCACCCCAACCCTGCACACCAGGCTCAAGGTCTTTGAAAGGCTGAATTCAGCTCTCCATGAACTCCGCCATAAAACCTCTCCAGAGGGACTCTGCCAGCATCTCTCTGCTTTCTTCTGCAGAAACTCTGGCCTTTCTGTACCTAGGCTTCCTCATCCTCCTTTCACGCTGTTAGTTGGCAGGTCCACAGGGCAGGGTAGGTCAGCAGGGGCACAAGTGAGACAAAAAGTTAATTAAGCAACAGGCTTCCTTGCCCAGAGAGCAGGAAAGCATCCAAGGAGCAGCGGCTGGGGGGACACCAGTGCCAGAGACACCACTGCACAGCATATCTCCCACACTCTCAGGGATGCCCATGTGAGGATCCAAGCCACGGACAACACCATGGCTCTAGGCAAGCAGCGTGCCAGAGGGGAAAGGACCCCTGCCCTGCTCCTTCATCCCTGACCCTGCCCACTTTAATAAAATAAACTCCTTAAGTCAGGGGCCATGAAAGAGAGAGGAGCCCCCTCCATCCCCCAGACTGTTAAGCATCTTAGAAGGTAGAATGGGAAAGAAGACAGAGAGATGGACAGATAGTGCCAAGCAGCTTAGGAAGACCCCAAGAAGAGACGGAACTGTGACTGGGAAAGTCTGCTCTGGCTGGCGGGCTGCACTTCATCTCCCAGCTGTGCTCCATGCAGGTACATCCAGCCTGGATGAGCCACCCCTTTCTGCCTTGGAGGAGATCCTTTTTCCACCTGGGATTGGCACAGTGCCAGCAGCTGGAGGCTGTCCTGGGGATAAAGGCTCCCCAGCAAAGACACTGCTGGGCCCCAGCAGTGAGTATCACCCTCCTACCACTTTCCAGGGCAAGAGCAGCCACCATGGGGACCCAGACTGCCAGGGGATGGGATGAAGGAACAGGGCACCATCACCACTCTCCATCCTTCCAGCTTGACCCCAGCACCATCAAGCTGTCCCTTCAGGCCCATTGTTCCTATACAGGAGCTTCCTGGACCAAGGACAGAATAGTAGAGTCCTGCTTTTATTCAGTCCACCTTCTAAATGAGCACTGTCATCTCACAAAGACCTCTGCCCAATACTGCAGCTAAGTTTCTCTTTCATTTTGTTAAATCAGTGGGTGGCCTGAAGATGCAGAGCTACAATCACTGCCTCTGGATAGCCACATCCCTCCTGCTCTGCTGCAGTGGGTACACAACGCTACAAGCTCCCTGTCAGCTCATTCACACCTCTCTGATGCATTGTGGTGACCAGAGAGAGGCTGCCCTGGGGTTGCAGATACAAGATTCTTGGAGCAGGACCCTCAGGGTTTGAAGGACTCACACCACGTTGGAGCTGGATCTGCCTGTGCACTAGGGAAGCACCTTCGCATCATGGATCTGTGTCACCTCTAGCATCTTCCAGCTTCCAGGAAAGGAAATACCAGTTCATCTAACCCCAAAACATCATGACTTTTTATCCAGGCATCTGCACCTAACTGGAGGATGAAGGGATATGAAACCATTTAAAAGAAGAGACTCAAAGGGAGCAGCTGAGCCACCCTAGACCAGCACACAAATATCTCCTTAGTGAATCAGCCTGCTAAGAGGACCCTCAGCAGCAACAAAAGACTATTCCGCACTAAGGAGCTAGCTCTTCCTCCTCCTGGCAGAGCAGAGAGCAGGTGCCTGGCACCCCAACCGCCATGACTTATCTGCAAGTTGTGATGGTGCTACTGGGAGCAGGAATAATAGAATAAATGCTATAGCCAGAAGAAATCTCCATCAACTTCCACAAGCAACCTGTGGAGACCAAGCAGGCTGCTGCTCTGGCCTCTGTTCAGCTGGGAGTGCAGAAGTTACCCACAGGACTTCTCCATCTCCACCAGCCCAGGGGAATGTGGTACCCAGAAGCACAAGCCAAGGATGCAGGAGGTAGAAGTTTGCTGAAGATACACATGCTAAAAGCTGTTCAGGCAGACTGTGCCAATAGTCTCCTTCTTCATGTAAGACAGCTCCCTCTAGGTTAAACACTCAGGTATTTCAGAAGCCATTGCTCGTTTTGGAGTCCATGCTCTGCCCCGATGCCTGTATCTCCAGAGAAGTGTCCATCAGTCAGAAAGCCTGCAGGTATCCCAGAAAATGCTGGGGTTGCTTTCTGCTCACAATCCAGCCTTCCTGCTGCAGGCATCGACTGCCTGTGTCTTTGCGTGTGACATGCACGTGTGTGTGTGATGCACATGCCCTCGAGTGTCTCTACAACCACAGGTCCTTGGTACTTCACCCATCAGAGCCACTCTGATACGTTCAGCCGGAGCTACACCAGGGAAGGAAACGACCCACTATTTCTCCAGCCCCAAACCCAATCTTTACCCTGCTTTGAAACACTTATGAATTATTCCACAAACTGATGAGCGGGGGAGTTCAGCAGAAGCTTTCAGATTCACAGAACTAGAAAAATCAGATGGAACAGGCTTAATGCTGGAAAATGCAGGACTGTTCCCTGCAGTGGGATCCCAGGAGCTTTATGCAAACTAGTTTTAAACCTCGAAGTCTTTAATACAACTTCCTGTTTTATTTTTATTTTTCCTAGACTGGTATTTACTAATAAATATGCAGCTCACTGTATACAGAACAGCAGGTAGCTCCCATTTACAGCTGTATATAACTGCCTGCAATATTCAACACCCTTACTCTGCTATGCAGTATAATACTCACAATAAAACACATACCGTATTTGCAACTGTGTCCATGCTACTATTCTGGTACGTGACACACATTAAGAAACAAATTCAGAACATAGGAAAGAATTTACTATTTACACAGAAAAAGATGCGTTGGGATTTTCAATAAGTTCTAGCATTATACAGCATCATTTTTATATCTTGTCTGCTCCTTTGGTCTTGCTGATTTAATACGTCTTTTCTCTCTATAACCATAAACCTATAGGTTGTATATAGATTTCTTTTTAACATAATATATGCTGCCAGTGTGTATTTATTTTACCATAGAAATGTAAGAATTGTCAGAATGACTCAGTCCAAGGGCCATACAGGCCAATATCCTCCTCCAACAGTTTTTCCCATTAACACGGATTAGGCAGACAATATAGTTTACTACAATCTCATTTTATAACCATGTTAGTGATAACAGTACTGCCTTGTGCATAAATGCTTCTAGAGCACAGTGGACGGGGAAACAGTATCATTCCCACCAGGAGGGAAACTGAGGCAAGGGAGATGGAGATATTATATATATACACACATTATATATACAATTGGACAGAGATTATGTATAGTGAGGAGCCATCAAGAGCCCTGGATAGCACCACCACCCACCCTTGCACCCTGCCACACAGCCCTGCCAGGCTCCAAAAAATGGGCCACAAGCTGGGGGATGCTGAGCTGGGAAGAGTTAATGGTGCAGGTCTCAAGCCTGAGCTCTGCAGGTGTCTGCTTTTAATTCTTTGCTGCTCTTCTCCCAAACAGCCCAAGGACTTCCATCCTCCCTCCTTCTCCTTTACAAATGAGTGTTTAGCATAAGAAGAGAGGCAAGAGGAGCCAGGGCAGCAGGGAGATCTCCTACAGCCCTTTCTAGGCAACCTGAGCAGGCGGGAAAAGGCAGCTGGCTAGAGCCCAGTGACAGAGCAGGGACCATGGGACGAGTCTTTTCACATCTGGTTAAGTGATGCTAAACCCTCCGACGAGCTGCCTAATTATTACAACACTTCTGCTGAAAAATTAACGTGCTTGGCTGGCTGCACTGGGGCAGAAAGGGTAGGAAAGCAGCTGTCAGGATGCAGGCATCTATGGAAGCACCAAGAAAAGAGGTTTGTGGCACAAGAGAAGGGCAGGGACCTCAGCCTGCAGGAATTCTGCTGAGAAAAAAACCACCTCTTCGATGTTTGTGTTGCAGGGCCCCAAGGAGAGGATGGTGCCAACAGAGTTGTTACTCTAGCAAGGGCAGCCCTTGTGAAGAGCTCAACTGAGATGCCCTGCCTACCAAAATCAACAGAATGACCTGCCAGCATCCCAAAAAATGCATGATTGTCCTGAGGACCCAATAGCAGGGCCAGGAACAGGACCTGAGGCGCTGGGCTCCCCTCTACCCAGCCTCTGCTCACCTCTTCTTCTTGCTCAGCCCTCATTTCAGTAACTTCCACAAAATCCACGTGTGGCACCTTATTTCTGTAGGTCTCTAGAGATCCTACTGTTACGGTACCAATGAGGGAGCATCGTTCTTATGCATATCTCCCTGCAAAATCCACTTTAAAAAGGCTGCAGAAAGGACACCAGCAGCTCATGGGTACTGCTCCCCCAGGGAGGCCATCTCCACATCAGGTTATGACCAGCATGCTGGTGGGTAAGCCTCTTGCTGCTACAGCTGCAGTGGGATTAATCTCTCTCCCTTGACAAAAAGGTGGGCTTATTTCCCAAGAGGTGTCCAAGTACACCCAGAGAGCTCAGCAAAAGCAGCAGCCCGCTGGGTGCCTTTTACCCACAGACATTTGATGAAATTAATGACACAAAAGTAAGTATAAAGGCTAAGACAAATAGAACTGGCAACAACTTGAACCTTTGGCCTGTCCTTTGAAAATCCCTGGCAAGTCTCAAATCTTCTTGATCTGCTCACTAAAGGGATGACTGTCCCACAATTATTTTCCAAGCATTTGTTGGCAAGTTGTAGGAGGAAAAAAGGCATTTCACTGAAGCTGTTAGTACAAAAGCTCAGCTCCAGCCAGGGCCCTGGACTCCACTTCAAATTATAATATTTTAAGTACCTGAAAATAAATATTTTGTCAGCTGCTGAGAATTAAGAAGTAGCTTCGACCTTTCAGAGAGGGGAACCCTGTGGAGAGCGGCGAGCCTCAGAGAGTTAGCTGCAAAACAAGCTTTGCCCAAGCCATTCAACCTGTCTAGCATACGTACAGCCTCCCCTCCTGTGCTCCTGGCTCCTTGTGAGCTGCCCAGAGCCTTCTAGGACACAACAGACTCTCGTGTACCCAGCAGCTCCTTCCCAGCTGGGAAGCATGCTAACAACGAAAGACCCTGGAGAAGCACTTTACTCTAGAATGGGTACTACAAATAAAACGAGCATCCCTGAGACAGCAATAGCAGCGTGTCAGGGCTTCCTACTAAGAGCTGCCAGTCCACTCCCACTGTTACTTTATGCCATAATGCACAGCCCCAAGCAATTTTATCCACAAGGGTTAAAAATGCATATTTTTGTTTTGTAACATCTGACTATGACCCAGCACCTGGGTAGATGTACCAATCACCCCTCAGGTCTCTGAGCCACGACGAACACTGTTCTTGCTCCAGTGATGGCAAAAAGGAACCCACACAAAGCAGAACATCTCTGGTTTTCTAGCAGAGCTCAAAGAGTTAAATCTCTCTCCCTTCCCCCCAGTCTCACTGCCTTTGGCCTTTAGATCAGCCCTGGTTGCCAATGAGGACTCATCGAAACACCAGAGGCTGGGCCTGTCAGGAAGGAAACCAGAGCGTCCAGAGTTTTGTTGTTCTAAAGACTTTTTTTTTTTATTTTATTTTACTGCTCAGGAAGGAAGCCAGAGCCTGTGCTTTGACTCCAAGAATGTCGATTACTCATCCTTCCCTGCATTATTTCTTTTATCTCTCACTTTTATCTACCTTACTCCAAATTTTCCCCCCTGGTTCTTTCTATGCCATTCCTAGCCACTGCTTTCAGCCTCATTAAAAAAAATATCTGGCAACTGTTTCTTCAAAATAAAATCCTAGTGATAATGTTTATCAAACAAACCTCCATTCCTCCTCCCATGCAGCTTTTCAATCCTGGTGTAACCATCCGGGCACCACGGTTATCACCACTGCTTAAGAACCCGAGCATGAACACAACCACCTTCAGCATACAGTTGGGCTATGAGAATATCCTAATCCCTGCTCTAAAGACAGGCAATAAGATATTACTCTGCTTGTCCAAGGTCAATAGAGTCCACAACACAAGCACAACCTACGCTCAGGGCTTTGCCCGGGCAGCCCTTCCCTCTTCCTGCTCTGCACGGCTGCCAGGAGAAGGCACGCTCAGCCCTGCCGATAAACGTGCCCTTCATCTGCAATACCCCCACACCAGTCAAGCTAGAAATGTGCAACAAAAGTAAAATAATCCATATGTGACAAGTTGATGACACATTTCCCTAGCTGCAAAAAACCTATGGGTCCTGGATCGCCCAAACGTCAAGGAGCCACCTGAGTACATAGCAGAGAGACTATCAGCAAGTGGTGTCTAACTGCCTTCTCCTCCCAGGGTCTGCAAAATCCATCATACCACCCGGGGATTTCCTTTTCTTCTTTGCCCAGGTGCAGCTAACAACCCAGACACAACTGGCAACATCTGGGGGAACACAGACCCACATGTTTCTCATTGACATCATAACCTTCCCTAGCCTTCACCAGTGTGTGCCCACACCTCAGGGTGGGTGCCCCAGGGGGGAGATGCACGTGCTTGAGGGCCGACTTGGGTCCTCACAGTGTTCCTGAAGAAAGAGATGACCAAAGGTGAAGATTTTTTTTTGTTGTTGAAGGCCTCTTCTTCCTTGAGATGTGCTGTAAAACTTGGAGCCTGATCTGGACCACACCATACACAGCTTCCCCAGGATCCAATGCCCCCAGCATCTCAGTCACATGCAAACGGGGCCAACTCAACCTCTCTCTTCTCACCTCTGTCTTGCTCTAACACAATCCTCCCCTGTTTCCACAGTTAATGTGTTGTTTTCATTTCAAGAGGAGAAAATGATGAGATGGTGGGAACATTACTTCTGGCTAATGGAGACAGAGATCTGCAAACTTCACAGCACCACTTTTTCCAGTATATCCCAGTCCTGATCCAAACATCATCATACTTATTTCAGTCCTGGACCCAACACTGGACTGGACACAACACATTGGTCAAACTAAGACAGAAATAACTTATAGCACTTTTCTGCTTCATGCTCTCTCAAAGACCTCTTCAGAGCTTACTGGCATTTAATTTCTGGTCTGCAGACTCCCCACTTCCCCTACTACTGAATCTCCAGGGGCTTTCAACACAGCTTCCCTGAAAACATTAGCCCCAAATCTCAAATGAAGGCAGGCTGCCAATCACGCCTCTTCTGTAACCAGAACAACTCTCGAAGAGCAACGCTTCTGGGCATGGACCTAAATATGCAGAGAGGACAGAGCAACACAGATAGTGGCAACCAGCCCCAGGAGCAGAGACCACAGGAGCAATGCCAGCAGTCCTGAGCAAAGGGCGAAACTGAGGGCGAAGAAGCTGGGTTATGAGTTTAGCTGCTCATTCTCCCCTTCTGTCTAAGGGGCGCCTACTGTTCTACAGATGCACTTGGGTGGCAGCTTTTTGATTGTGACTGTTAAGTTCCTCTGCTTCTGCTCTGTGCAGGGTTACCCAGGTTGCTGATTACTCCTTTATCTCTCCAGTACAAAAAAGGCCAGTGGTCAAACTGCCTCCTCAGGGAGGCTGAAGACAAGTGCTGTCACCCTGGCTAAGGACTTTGCTGGAGGCTCACCTCCAACCTATAGTGCTGGTAAATGGGAAGTGAGACTGGTTTGCCAGAAGAATAAGCAAGAGAAGGAAGTGAACTTCTGCAGCCCCCTCAGCAGTGCTGAAGCGTTTGGCCTGGATCCCTCTGACTTGTGCTGATACCCAGCACCCAAGATAGCACTTTCCTCCCATCCATAGTCATCAGGACCTTGCAGGATCCTCCACACTGCAAACACCAACAAAGAGACAAGGTTCCCTCTAGCATGCGCGGGCCAAAGGTTGGCCTGGGTGCGGGGTGGCTCTGCCGCAGCATGGCCAGGCCACTCTGATAAGGCTTTCCCTCGCCCAGCCCAAGGTGCAGCACCCAGGATGCCATTCGACCCTGCGAGCCGCCCTCCCCATTTGCTCACAAACACCCTCCTGTCACCTCTGGCACAGCACAGGGGCTTGGGCAGGGGCCTCCAGTAAGGAATGCTATGGAGTTTCCCCCCAAAACAGGGCTGGGGCAAAAAACTCTGAAAGAAACCTTCAATATTGGAAGCAAGGTTGAAGGAGAAGGCAGAGCTGCAATGTGGTAGCAGGTCTTTTCTCATCCCAGCAGAGCTGCCAAAGCAGGCTCCCTGCAATGAGGGATTATTATCCTATGCCCCCTTATAGCGAGAGATGTTACAGGACACACAATTTCACATACTAAATGGCTTTGCAAGTTGTTTCCTAAAGTGCAGGGAAACAGTATCAAAATCAGATTAAAAGGTTGAGTCCTTTTTAATTAAAAAGATCTTAATTTAAATCAAAGTACCAAAAATCCCAATAGAAAGAAATGGGTCTATCAGGGCAGTCCCCTGAGTTTTATTTTTTGCTATGTTTACAAAAACATATTGCAGTTGGTGAGGCTGTCACGGGGAGCCTTCACCCCGGCGGCACGCAGCTCGCCTGCTGGCTGACACCCCAGTGCTTTCTGGTTTAGTTTTCATCCAAGAGCTGCAAAGCGATCCACCTTCCTTCCACAGAACGAGCCCGCGCTCAGGAAACCAGCCGTGCCAGCCAGCCTGGCATCTGCAACAGGGCACGTCCTGCCGCCCTCACCCTGCTCCGGCTGCAGCATCGCACCTTTGCAAAGCACCGACAAGGCTGCAGGATTGTACCAGCAAAAAGCTCATGCATGAAAGCTTGCAGGTCTTTCCAAATTAAAAACTTGACGTTGTTACTCTGGCGAGAGCCAGTTACTAAGAATCAGTGCTACTAGGGGAAAGCAAGGACACAGTTTCCAGCTCTTCCTTTCAGGAGTATCCAGAGACACTTCGTGCCTTCCTTTTTCCACTCCAGAACAGGCTGGTATTCACAAGCAAAAGTACAAAACACATTCTCGCTCTGCTGTTGAGTGAGAAAGTAGATCTTAGCCTCAAGTTACCAAAAAGGGAAAGTTTTAAAAGAACACTGATTAGAAACAATGTCCCATGTGGGGAAAAATACAATGGAAGTGTCCCACACCTGAACTCAACGAGCAGTTTCGCTGTCACCAGGACTCCCTCCCCATGTTATCTGCATTTAAGACAATAAATCTCTCTTTGCCTTGCTCCTTCCCAACGTTGCTTTTCCTCTTCTTCTGTTGCTCAGGCTACTGCTGCAATTCAAGATGCCAGCAAGTGGTCGAAGGAGAGGAGAAAGTGATGGATAAAGAAGAACGCCTGGCTTATTGTAACCACCATCCATGTTTTAAGGAAACAAGATGAAGAAGAAGAGGACAGGCACAGATAGTACCAAATCCCACAGTACTTCTTCAGCCAGAGCTTTCATTGACTTGAGGGCTAGGGCCCAGAGAAGAACTGCCAATTTGGGCAACAAACACCCAATACTCTAGCAGCAGCAGAAAAATATTTCAGCACTAAGATGTAAAGAAAACTGAATTCAGGGTGATTAATTTGCCCCAAATGTCTGTAACTTGAGAGTGTATATACACAGGGCTTGCCCAGGACAGCAGAGCCAAGCAGGCAAAGAGCGAGGCTGCATAAAAGGGAAGAAAGACACATATACAGGTTACACGTGTAGATCTAGAAAAAAAACACACAAGCCCTTTCTCAGAGGACACCGTATAGGAATCCAATCCCACATCAAATTTCCCAAATAGAAATCCATTATTCCCAAAGAATTTCAATTGTTCTGCATAGATGAATAATGTCCTCAAAAGTCCCCAAATCTGCTATTCCACCCTGAAGAAGAGAGGGGAAAAATTCATAGGCTATCAAGAAAACTGATGTGATCGAAGACCACCAGTGACATGAACCACAGGATAAAAATCATCACACTCTGCTTTCAATGGCTGCTTTGCTTGGAATATGGTATTAGAAGAAAACAACTTTGCCCCTACTATGAATTTGCATTAGAAATCCATAATAAAAATAAAGCTTAATATTATACAAATGGGTACAGTTCTCTATAGTGCTCCTGATGCAGATTAAGGTTAGACAGATTTTAGATGACAGTTATTTACCTCAATCTAACAGCATGTATATACAAATGGAATTTATTTTATAGCTGCAGATATTAGCCAGAAAAAAGAGATGAGAGGAAATCTTACAGCCTCACGTAAAATATAATTATGTCTGTTTTCTGCTCCTTGGAAGGCAAACAAAAAGGGGAAAATGAATCTGCTTCTAGCATTTAATGGGACTTGTCTAAATGATACCAAACAAATAACAACCAGCAACAATTCAAACACCTTCACTTTTATTTTTTTTCAGGGAGAAATTCCAGAAACTCTAAGACCTTGTTGACTTGAACACTTTCACTCCTAGACAGCAGGATTAGGCCCATGCCCGAGTACGTCTCTTTCATTCAAGTCCTTCAAATTATCAAAGAAAAAGAAAAAATAATCACGGAGGCACTAATGCTTTTTATCTCCCTCCTGAAAAGTATACCCGTTTCCCCCCCGCTTCTCCCAATTCCTTACGCAATCACCACCGATCAACCAGGAAACTGTTGCTAACTCTTGAATTTTGCAAGTTAGCAAGTAAAATAATAAAACAACGTTTTAACTGTCAGAGATCCTGGCTCGCACAGTGCACTTTGGTCATTTCCTTTAATAACTGTAGTTTAGCGGTAATGATTTATAATAGTTCATAATATTCTACTAACTGTACTATATTAATAATACTAATACTTTGCCCTTGCCTAGTGTCTTCTGTCAGAAGGTATCAAAGCGGCACACGCTGCCGTGAGGGAGGTATCGCTATTCCCTCGGTAGGGATCGGGAAACTGCGACGACTCCGAGCCGTGCCCAAGGTCGGGATTCCCGATCCCCAAGCCAGCGCGGCTGCCACCGTGTCTGCTTTCACCTCTCCTGCCGCAGTTTTGTGACAGCAGTCCAGGCTGATCGATGGGGCTGAAGATTTAATGTGATTACATCCTTCTTGAAAAGCAGGGTTTGGACGGGGGTTTGGGGGCCATCGTTTTGATGGGAAATACCAAGCAAGACAGGGATTTTTCCCTGCAATTGTACCATAAATACCCTCACGTCAGCATTCAGACACACGGGGCAAAAGAGGAGCGATAAATATCTAGTGTGTCTGTGCCCGTCTCCGCAGCAGGAGATGGATAAATATGACATTTAGGCGTTGCTCGGCACTCGGAGGATGGCAGTTAGGAGCCCTGACACCAACTCCTGGACAGTCCAAAAAGGAAGAGAAAGGGGGATGAAGCATCGTTGGCATGGCTGAGACAACAGGAAAGCTGGCTGGATGGCAGCGGCTGTGCGGGGAAACATTTTGGAGGAGCAAACAGCCCCAGCCCTCCCCCTAAAACGATCAATTAAAAGCCATCCTTCTGCCGAGAGCCGGACGAGGACAGCAAATGAGGGCTGCGAGCAGAGCAGCGACTGGGCCGGGCTCTGCATGACAATTGCTGGGAAGGGGAGGCCAGAGGGGGAGGCAGCCCCGGCCCTTCTCTCACCATGGTGATTAGGTATTCTGAGTGCGCTAGATAGCCCCAAATAACAGAAAGAGAAATATAAACTGGAGACCAGCAGATTCAAGGCAGGCCAGATGGCCCCGCAGCCGGCAGGGGCTGCTCCCATCCAGCCCTTCCCCACTTTAACTGTTCAAACATTTCTTTATCCCGACAAGACAATTAAGCTGAACAGCATGGAAAGGAGTCTCAGCAACAGTTTGCAGAGGGAGTGGGAAGGTTGTTGCCAGAAAAGCAGAAAATGAGAGGTGACTGCTGCATACTTCAAGACCTCCCTCCGCACAGCACACCTAGCTCCATGAGGACGGTGCATTTTCGGTGGTGTGACAGGGGTGGATGCGAGGCCGTCATCTCTGCCACTGCCCATCTGCCTGCCCACCCCTTCAAATAATCCACCATTGCTCCTTCACTCTTACATCACACGAGGCACTGCACGATGGAAAGCAAATGTTCCACTTGATTTATTTCATTATTTCATAAGCAATGTTAAGCTTGCAATTTCCCATGGTCATGGCTGATCATTATTAGCAGCAAAGCGTCACTTCACATTAGACCCCAAATTTTACCAGCCTTGGAAGTGGTGCATCCCAGCAGGAAGAGTTGTGAGCATGAGCAATGGATATGTGCATGTGTGTATTTCCCCTCCAACCCATTGTTCTAGCACAGAATATAAGAAGATGAACCTTCTTCCCCTCAGCACACACACATACATACACATACAGCTCTCTACATAGGTCCCAGCCTGTCAACACAAAGCCCAATACACACATCTGACTGAGTGGGTGACTGTACAGACGGTCCTCAGTCTGATTTCTAAAGCACTATGTTATTTAGAAATTCAAGCTGTGGTCACCATCATAGCCCTGATGTTCCTCATCTGAAGTGTGATTTACATTTGATCCATAATGAACTGGTTTTTCCAAAAGAAAACTAACTCCATGCTAGAGATGTTCCTTAAAACTGAAGTGGAACAAAGAGCTCACTAACATGGTGCACAACCTCTCTTGCAGGGGAAAAACTGGGTGCAGGACAAACTGACTGTATCCAGATAACCAAGGTTAAATATGATTGTAAAATGAATAATCAAAATAACGTTAACAAAACCACCCCCACTTTACCCACCAGTCCCAAGAGATGAATGAAGATTGCAGTGTGCTCACCAACTCAACTGCTGATCCCCAGGGTGCACCAGGAGCTGGGCGAGAGCCACCAGCAGTAGCAGGGAAACTGAGGCTAGGACAGCCAGTGGCCAGGATGTAGAAGGTCACCTGGACACGTCAGGCTGTGCTCCACAAGAAGTCACAGACAACACAAGATGAAGACCAAGCAGCAACAGGAAACTGTCGTCTGTGGTCCCCAGGAGGCTAGGGGCAAGGGCAGCCTTGCAGGGACAGCAGAGGTGTCCACTCTGATAAGATCCAGCTCTTTGCCAAGAGGTCCTGGCTTTGTCATGGACTTCTGCCTATCAGTTTGTGGAAAAGTGATGCCATGGTGACTGGGTACAGAAGGCCACTGGGACAGATTTTATTAGAAGCAAAGAATAAAACCAGGGATCTGTTTCTTTTTTTCTTCCTTTTTTTCCCCCTGATTTTAAAAGAGGGCTGTAGATCTCTTTTGCAGAAAGGAACATGCCATTTATTTCCACTCCTTCTAGGAATCTCAACTATTGTACACTTATTAAAGGAAACCCATAAAGTATGTCTCCCAGTGTCTTTAACACATGCTTTACAAGAAGCCCCTAAACTCTAACAAATGGCATTATGATTCTCAGTAAGCATCTAAGAGAACAGGCCCATCCAGTACACGTTACTTCTGCTTCTCCCTGGAAAGGCTCCGCTTTTCTACACGCTCCCTGTAAACTCCATCGCTCCGGATGTCCTGAGTACCTGCATTTTACAGCAGGAGACAACTTGGCCAAATGCAGACATCTCAGCCCAATTTGCTGAGTAACAAGGAGCACGATCCCAGCCAGATGCACTCAAAGGAGATCTTCTCCCTTCATGGGATGCACAGGTACGGGTACAGCTGGCAAACAACCTCCTGCTTTACAAGCAAGGAAAGGTTCACCCAAATCTCCAGTACACAAATACAGATCTTACAAGGCCAAGTGATAATCAGGGTTACATCAGCACATATCCCAAATAACTTTACTGGATTCTGTGGATTTCCTTTGTTGGTGGAAAGAGGACAAGCCTTTGCTCCCATCATGCAGAGGACTCAATAGAGTACCTTCCAAACACTCCTCAAGATGAAAATGACCGACTTTGGATTCTCATTTTGCTGCAAAGTATCTCATGCATAAACCTATTTTTCAGGAAAATCAAAATGAAAATGCACTGAATTCCTTTTTTTATAAAAAAAAAAAAACCCACAACAACAAAAAGAAAAGACAAAAAGGAGCAAGTTACTTAGAAAATAATCATTTAAGCTATGGGGTAAAACAAACATTTTAATGAGCTATTTAAAAGCGGTTCTTGTGCAGTGGTACAGAAGAATACGCAGTGTAATCACAGCAACTCACCTTCCATGTAACACAAACCCTTTCAGGAATATGAAAAATACAACTAAAGGATTGAGCTCTGCAAATCTGAAAAGCACCCATTAGGCACATAAAGGTGTTGCTGATCTAAGAAAATTTTAAATTTCTGCTTGCTGTTGTAGAAAAGCCTTATTACATTTTTTCCTAGAATCTACAGCCACCTACCTGCAACAGATTCTATGGCAGGAGCACAAGTAGGCAGTTTTTACAAAGGGTTATATATAACAATTACACAAGGAATCCACAAAACTTCTAAGGGGCAAATAAGAGACAACACCACCACCCCCCCCCAAGTATGCATTTATATAGAAACTCCAAATATATATATGCAAATGTAAAAGCAAAACAGGATCACAATTATATCTGCAAACTGTAATCCCCCAAATTCCTCACTGCGGAAGTTTTTATTTTCTAATGGTCAACATCAAAGATCATTAGGATCCTCTCACAAGCTCTGCTGCTCACTCCCTCAGCCTCCAGCAAACACACCCATACGTGCGTATGCACACACCAAATAAACTCTCCGCGTTAATGGAGCGAAGTTTCCATGGTGCAGTATCTATATGTGATGGGAATATGATGCAGAGCCAACAGACATGTTCAGTGTACGCTGTCCTGGTAGTTACACAGGAATTTTAATGTCGATGAAATATCAAGGATGTTGCATTTGCTCGGCTCTGCCGTGCAGCAAAGCATCTTAAAGACATTTAACAATACGGGTAAGAAAAACAACAAAACCAAATGCCTTCCACTTCTGCCCAAGTTTTCCAAGATGCCTGCAAAGTTTTTATCCTGCCTCCTTTCCCTGGCAAGTCCCTCGCTGCTGCACTGGAGGCGGCACCGGGACCCGAGTGTCACCGTGACTGCCTGGGCAAAGTCCCTGCTGCTCCCAGGAAGGAGAGGAGCCATGCTCAGCACACGCTGGTGGCAAAGGGACGGCACAGGGGTGGATGTGGATGCATCTGTCTGTCCTCATCTGCGCTTCATGTGGTCTAATTCATTTAACAGATTTACTTCTTTAAATGGGGTATCTGACAGGATTTTGCTAGCAAGATCCATAGCAGCTGATGCGCTCTAAATTCATTTAGCTAGCGGACCCGCTCCTCTGCCGCTATCTCCCAGCGTATTCTTTTGAGCAAGCTTCATTTCCAGAGCCAGGTTATATTGATAAGGGAAAGAGCATCGACAAAGATGTCTCTAAGCCTTGCCATCTCACCTGCCTCCCCCTCAGGATAATTACATTACCGGCTTACACACATACACATCCATACACGCTCCCCCCTTCAGCCACTTCCCCTGTGGACCCAAAAGAAGGGAGAGGAGATGCTGAATAATGAAAGGAGCCTATGGCACAAAAAGTAGCACGGTCAGGGGTGGATCAGAAGGAGAGCGAGGAGAACAGATAGGGGATCACATTTGTAGTGCAAGGAATACATGGCTTCTGCCTTCAGTGGGAATCGTGCTACTCTCGCAAACGCTGACATAAAAGACACACTTGCAGCATATTTCAAAACCAAAGAGCGATGGATTTACAAGGCAAGTTGATTTTATGATGACTTTTATTGAAAAGGTATGCTGGGTTTAGGCAGATGCCTTTTAGCACCAGTAAGTTAGCACAGTGCCTAATTCAAGGAGACAGCCTGAGAAAGCAGCGCCGACAGGAGAGAGAGAGCCACAACGTCTCTATTACTCTCCTCGGCATCATAAAGAGAAGAAGAAAAATCACATCTGAAAGGGAGAGGAAGGAGCAGAGCAGCAAGGTTTTTGTTGAAAAATAATACAGTAATAATAACAACAACAATAATAAAATCATTCTCTAGGAAGAAAAGTCAACAGAACAAAGAAGCCCATGTGAAAAGCAAATCACTGGCTCCTCGGTCTACACATCTGGGTTTACAAGAAAACTCTAACCATGAATTAGCGCTCTTCTTTGGGGTACCACGCTCTGCTGCTCCCAGACCACTCCCCATTGTGGGTCACCTCCCAACTCAGCAAAGCTGGAAGACCTCCCTGCCTGGAGGACAGCTCTGCACCTCTGTGTGGGCAGCCCCACAAGGGACAAGGTGATGGGGGAGCAGGGAGTTACAGTCATGTAGGTGTGGACTGGTTTCCTTCAGTCCAACCACCAATCTGCAGAAGGCCACATCACTTTTCAGCAGGCACCAAAGAGGGGAAACACTCAGACCAAGCACATGGTGCAACAGCTCATTGAAATGCAGAAACGGATTTGGGTTTATGTCTCAAAGAGGAAGCTCTGTGGCTAGAAATATTCTTAAGTTAACCCAGAGGAAAAGGCACTTTTGTCCTAACCTGAGGCACGAATCCTGAAGGTAATGCATTTGCTCTAAGAACAGTGTGCATGAAGAAAAGGTCAGAAAGAAACACCTGAAGAGGCAGGGAAAACATGTTTGCTGCAAGCTTTGGTAAAGTTTCTGGCTACACACTCCAGCTGCATCTCTGTTGACACACATATATGTACCAGCACCTGTAGCCCTGCACTGGGACACGGACATCTTTCTGCATGGTCAGCCTTGTCCCTCCAGCTGTGTGTTGGAAGACAAGTTTCCTTCAAGAGCACCTTGCCCTAAAATCTGTCAATGTCCATTTAGGAGTGAGAAGGCAGCACTTTGTGGCTGAGTCTTGCAGGCAGGAAAGGCTGGTTTTCCTCTGCCTTCAGCAAGAGCCACAGCGCTGTGGGACAATCACCTGTTGAGTATCTCAATGAGGCGCAACTAAAGAAGAACCAACAAGTCAGCGGAGGTACTTACATCTGTCACTTCGGTCTTCGGGACTGGATGAGGTTTCCCGGTCAGAAATGAGGCCAGAAACAGCAAAGATCTTCTTCCCCGTATCATCAACTTTGAGGGAGCCGGGGGAGCTGGAGGGGAGCTGTGTGCCAAACTCGTACTCCTTCCCATCAGCGTCTGAGAAGCGCAGATGGGGTGAGTCAGTGTCATGGCAGTTTTTCAGGCGCTTGGCCGGCGTAAAGGCTGACTGGTAGCTCTCCCGGTCTTCAGTAGATGCAAAGGGGCGAAAAGCCCCAACGCCGCTGTGGTTCAACATACTGATTGGGGTGCAGTCCAGGTTGGGGGGTGCAAACTGGGGGTGGAGGTGAAGCAAGGATGGAGGAAAGTCACGGTTTGCAAATGCTCCTGGCACCCCGCCTTGCCGGTGATACATGGAGGCAAACGTATATGAGCCATTGGTAAAGGGAATATGCACGTCCTTATCTGCTGACACGGGGACCCCAAAAGGCCTCGGCTGCTGGCAGGGAATGGAAGCATCACGGCTGGCTTCAGCGGTGGAGGCGAGAACCATCAGTGCTGGGGAGGCCAGTGGGTTGGGGAGATAGGGTGAGTTCTCCATCTTGAACGCTGCCCGGTGTAAGTCCATCGGAGTCTCTTTTCTCAGCAGGATCACAAGCAGAACAATCTTCCCTGGAAGGAAAGCAAAGCGATGCCTAGGAATGGAGCGGGGAAAACTACTGGTGCATCATCACCGTCCAAACGCTGCAAGGAAACAGAAAAGAAGAGAAAACACAACCGGTTAGGTTTCTGTGCTCGTCTCTCCGGGACGCTCCTGCAGCAGGGTGGCCACATGCGTTACAACCCACTGGCCAGAGACGCACCACTGTTCTCATTCAAGAAAATCAATAGACAACTTCACACACTAGTGGAATCAGCTCTGGCCCTCCAGGTTAAAGGGTATCACCCAGCGCAGATGAATGAAAGGCAAACTAAACATAATAAGATGCAGATTTAATAACCCACTAATAAACAAGGCTCAGTCTAAAATTAAGATAGTAACTCCAAATTATAATTAGAATTTTATATGGCAAAAGAGGCATGTACATATAATTGCAATAAACTTATGAATGCCCACACATACATGCACCGCGATGCGCTTGGGAAGGTGTGCGTATGGTACCAACATAAAAATATCTATTGTACACAGTTGCTGAAATAAGCCAACGTACATGGTTATACTGTACACGATGCCTAACACGTACATAACAGACATGTATTTTCTCTCACTCTCACAGCGCACAGAGGTAGGTAAGTACTAGCACACACAGTACTTGATGCCATCAGATGTATACACACACACACACCCCGCTGGAATGCAGGAATGTAACTGTACAGGCGCATGTGTGTAATATACAAACACCTACGCGTGCACACACGATCCCTGTCAGGAGAAGAGACTTCCCCAGTAAAATGCCTGGCGTCTCTGACAATATTTAAAATCATAATGGGTGCTTCTGCCATCTGATCTCCACAAGCATCTGCCTTTCGGGTTGGGGACAAGAGAGAATGGATCAGTAATTTTAGTTCCTAATGCACTCCCTCTTAAGTAGATTTGTAAACTGCCCTGGATGTGCCATTAACATTTAGAGGAAAATGTTAACAAAATTTCTGCCTCGCATCTTGCCGAGCCTCCTAGGTCGGCTGTAGCCACCCAGCCAGCCACAACCCCCTCCCAGGGTGAAGGAAAGGAAAATGCTCTTTTCTGTATCTCCTCCAGTTCACGCCAGCTTTTTGTGTTTTTATTTTCTCCCCCAATCAATCTCATGTCTTTTCTTTTAAGCTTCCGCCGCCTGCCATTCAGGCCCCACAACCCAGCTTAAAATACAAGGACTATAACTTTGAAACAATATACTAGCCGCTGGAGCTCAAAGGGCCAGAAAAATCATATAATAATAAAAAGCTGTTACAAATTGTGCCTCTTAAATCCAGAGGGTCAAACATCTCAAATAAAACTTAGTGAAAGAGTGTCTCCCTAATGGAGTGCCTTTTGTACTCCATGAATGAGGGAGCCTAGGTTAACAAAGTGTATGAAATCCAGTCTGGGGCTTTAATGCAGTTCAGTGATAACATTTCCTCTCTCCCATCCTGTACCCAGCCACTCCACCGACTGTTATTAATGGTGAAGATGAGTGGACATCGTCTCTCTGCTTCCTCATTTGGCATCATCCTTACAGACATCATTGCTAAATTACCAGATTATGTATCTCGCATTAACAGATTTGCTCTCTTCCAAATTTTGAATAACTTTCTTGTCGAGTTCTCGCCATGTAGAGTGAGAGGGAGAAGGAGAGCGAGGGATGCCAAGGGCATCCTGGTCAGTGCTGCAGTCCCGGGTACGCTCGCTCCACTGCTTCACGTGAGGCTGATTGAAAACTGGAGGTCAGGAAACTGCAGCCACTGGCAAATCTGGAGTTGCTGGGGGCTTATGCAACCATGGAAATATATATATACACACACATGATGATATACTGAGACAGATAGACACAAATAAGCCACTGTTCACAGAAATAAACAATCATTAACATGGAAGTGAAACTGAGCAATCATGGGAAAACATGGATTTCCAGGCGAAAAAAAACAAACCATCACCTCTGCCTCCTTTCTATTTTTACTGTGCTATCACCCCATTACGTTAAATGTATTTCATAAATTAGTAATCTGGCCGCAACACTTGACACTCCTGTAGGATACTGTGAATCACTACGGCCGTTTATTCGTTTGCAAACTTCATTACACCGGGAATAAATCAACACATTACAGTATCTCAGCCAGACAAATTTAATTTTTTTTCAGCTCTCACTTCCTTTTTCGTTCTCTCGTGCTCCCTTCTCACCCAGCACCTCCCCACCCCCAGCAACACCGGCAGATTAGACTGCAGTGGACCAGTCATTATGAAAATCTATCGTTAATACACTCCCAATGTCAAAATGTCATAGGTTTAAATACAGACCCCAAAAATAAGAAAACTAACTGACCTTCTTAATTAAAAAGATATGGATCGCAGGGTAATCAACCGGAGGGGAACGTTTGGGCGCAGGGAAGGCAGTGGGCACAGGTGGAGTGAGGAACTGCTACTTTTCTGCCTCTATGCTGATTTTTTTTAATTTAGCACCTCGCGCAAATCCAGATTAAAATAACTCCAGCTATTGATCCGAGCAGTGGAATTGACATTAATTTTAGTTCACTTCTCACTTTGCAAAGGGATCAATAGGAAGTAATAACAGCTGACATCCCCGCTGAAAGGAGGAGAAAAGACGGGCTAGAGACAGAAATCGAAAAGCAACCAAATAAATCAGCAGCTACTTTTCCACGGCATCAGACAAACTCCAAACAGATTGCAAAAAGTCTTTGTTGAATTAACTAAACAAGAAGTAGAGGGAGGGGGGGTGGAGATCAATCTAGGAAGCTACATAAACTGTCTACCAAGTACGAAGGTTAGACAGAGAAACTGAAAACAAACTCTTTTTTTTTTTTTTGCATGGCTACCTATGTGCACAGTTACTGGTTTTTAGAGCTGCCCTGTTTAAGGTGTGCACAAATTACCTGTGTAATTGTGTGTGTTACTAATAACGAGGCTAAACACGCCACAACCAAGACAAATTGAATCAACAGCCTTTAGCTCTGAATCATTAAAAAAAAAAAAATCTCTCACAAAAGAAGAAGTTGTAATCAGTTATCTCTGGCTCGGTTTTGGTTCCTTTGCTTAGGGAGGTTGTAGCACTGTGCTGAATTAGTTAAGAGAAAAGTCTGATAAAAGTAGGAGAAGCCATGACAGAGCTGGGTTTAGCAGGCATCACAAACACCCAGCAAGTGGAGAAAACAGCAGTGACCACTGGTTCTAAGCGTAAAACCCGCTTGCTAATCAGCCTGCAAGGAAACACGCATGTATGCCAGCACATGCACACCCCATACGCAGCCACCAGATCTGAAAATCTTTTACTAAAATGTTACTCAGAGTTCCTGTTACTAAATCACCTCTCTGCTATCGATTAAAATACATATAATACACCACTCTGGTTTCTACAACAGGTTGCATTTTTGTGGTCTCTCAACCATTTCCAAATGCCAGAGATTAAAATAATGGGGCAAATTAACATTTTTCTGCCTCCAGAAACAAAGTTTTCTTGGGGCAAAAAAAATTAATTAACAAGCTATGGAGGAAAAAAGAAGATCAAAACAATAGGAAATCCAGGAAAATTGATGATGCATGTAAATTAGGAAAGAACCAGGGAAAAAAATAATTACAATATCCATTTACATTAAAAAGTTTTTTTCCCATAAATGTCAAGTAGGAATTTAGAAATATGCTCTGCGCAGAAAAGCCAAAGATTATAAAACAAAATAATGCCAGCTGTTTGGGGATTTAAGTGCTCAAATGGATTATATATTTGAACCAAACTGGATTTCCTTATAATAAATAAAACAAATGCAAGCTTGAAAGCCAACAAAGGAGAGCTCTCATCACTGGATTAAGATACAAAGGAAAAACAGTTCATTTTTTTTCCAACGCGTGAAATATGCCAACTGCAGCCGCACACCCGGGCAGCTGCTGTGAAAACCGGTTTAAGGGGGAAAAAAAAATAAAAATAAAAATAAAAATATCTATATCTATATATATATAGGAGAGCGGGGAGCGGAGGAGCCGGCGGCGGGGACCGGCCCCGGCCCCCTCGGCCCGCATTGCGCGCCCGCTTCTCTTTCGCTGCAAACTTCTGCTTA
>VZZY01005240.1:287362-308424 GCA_013400335.1 Eurystomus gularis | reverse complement strand
CGTGCGGGGAGCGGGGCAGTCCCGGGCGTGCTGGCCCCGGTGCGCGCCCGCGGCTCGCATGTAGCAGAGCGGGAGGCGCCGGGGGTGCGAGGGAAGGAGCAGTGCTGCCTCTCAGTGCCGGCTCTCATCAGTGAATGAGCCTCCACTCTCCCAGGGACTCCCGGCTGCACACACACACACGCACACACACACACACTCGCACACGGAGCCGGGCTGAGCACTGCATACATTAGGGCACTCGGGCAGTATGGGAAATGCAGTCCAGGGCCCGGCGCCCACCCGCCAGGCACAGCCCCCGAGGTTGCCCAAAATGGGGCGTCGGGGAGGCTGCTCCCCTCCCAGGGCCGCCGCTTCTCCCCCAGCCCCTCCGCACCGGCGTCGCCCACTCGCCGCTGGTGCCTGGCACCGCTCTTCTTTCCCACCGCGCAGCTCCCTCTCAGACTGCTGCAGGGGTACCCTCCGGGCAGCAGCTCCCACCCCACACCCCTCCAGCCCTGGGGCAGCCGGCACCTCCCGGGATGCTCACGGGCACCCAGCCTTCCCCCACGCACCCCGCTGGGTCTCCTGGCGCTCAGGGGTGCCCAGGGGTGGGCAGATCTAACGACACCCCCAAATTCGCCTTGGACTGCCGCAGCAAAGTCAGAGAGCAAATTAGGGACCTCACACTCGCATTGTTCCTCCCAAGCGCAGCACCCACGAACGGCACGCACATGGCTGTTTTAATGTTTCCCGGATGCACGTCGCAGGTCTGAACAAACCCTCCCACACTCTCGCTCCACCTCGGCCACAGGCAACTCCGCTGCCAGCCCAGGGGCTGTCCCGAGCAAAAACCACCAGTCGTAGGGAATGTGAGAGCCACTTTTAAATGGAGGCTTAGATGAAAAACGGAGTATGGGCAGCATTTTTTGGCTCTCACCTAACTCTGCACTGGCATTCTCAAAATATGGCCATGCTATAAAGAATACTGAAAAAAGAAGTCCCCTCCATCAGCACGATCAATCACTTGGGCTATACCCTGTGTGTGCATGTGGGAGTAAGAGAGATTACGTGCTGGTGTCATGCAACAACTTCTGTGTAAGCAGTGCCTCATCACTGTGTATAGGCTTGTTACTCCACGGGACAGATGAAAGCACCAACCCCTGTAAAAGTGTCCACAAGCACAGTAAGAAATGGGGCTCCAGGCCTTGACTGGGTGCACTGTGCAGGCCATAGTGGTTTGCTTCTGTGCTGGGCCGAAGCTCACCCATCCTTTCTACAGCCCATGAGAGACAGGTCTTATGCAGCCAGAGTGCTTGCATGCCTTGTGAATGGTAAAATCTTTGGAAACGGTAGTAAACATAGCCCCAAAAAAGGCTTTCTTATTTTCACACTTGAAATAATGTGGCGTTTCAAGCTTCTCAACTCAGGAAAGCGCCTGGGTGAAGGAGCTTCATGTACTTTCTTTACATAACCATCAGTAGCTCAGCTCCCTGCTCTGACCTGCAGCTCAGCCATACGGAGCCTGGTGATACTCCACAAAAAGAGCATGCTTCCCCTTCCAGGGCATCTGCTCCACTGCTGCTTTCTTGCACACCATGTGCAGGAGCGAGGAGGATGGCAGGGCAGGCAGCAAGTGTTGCCTTCCTCCACGGATCAGCCATGGCATAATGATAAATGTGGGCTCCGGTTCCTGAGCTCCTTTTCTTCTTTGTGTAAGAACAGGCATTTAGATATAACAGGTAAAAACCTCTCACAATTGTGAGCAAACATTACTGTGCATATATCCTGCTCCTGAATAACATCTTGCAGTTACCTCTCGATTAACCAAAGTTGTGATTTTTTTTGGTTGGTCATTTCTCACACCTCTTTGGAAACAGCTGCCCCACAGGTTGTGCGTGCAGACATGCTCCAGCACACAAGTCCTGACGATTTGTGTGGGGACATGGAATTAATTGGCACCACATGCATTTCCAAGGTGCTCATCCTGCAGCACGCAGGACCAGCCAGTTGAGGACTTTGGTAAATATTCCATAGGGTAGTAGAGATAAGCCATATTTTAAATAACATCAAAGTTTTGACACACTTCAGGAAGCTGCATTAAAAAACAACCCTTATCTCCCAGGGATCTTGGGGAAAATGCTCAGCCACAGCCCAGCTTGTGCTACAGCTTCACAGTTGCAATTACAGAATTCTGGTTTAAAAAGTGCTCTTATTATAAAGCTGTATTTTCTGTACTTACACCACCATGAAAAATGATCCCTCTGATTTAAACTTCTTTCTTTTATTGTTAGCCAAAAAGCAATTTATTTATTTCTTCACTTTTCAGTTTCTTAGTATGGAAAAAGGGATCTGAATCCTGTGCCAGTGTCCAATTTATGCTCGCTGAGAATCAAGCTCCGTGTTTTGGGGCTTGAAAAAAAATTATGCGGCTTTATTTAACTTTATGTTGCTGCATCGTTACCCAAGAACTTAATACAGTTTGGATTCAGGGAACAAGTCTGGCATTTAGCTAGCTTCTGTGAGCAATGTCTTCAGAGGAAATTGAGAAGATACACTCAAGTTATTTATATTTGTAATTACCATTAATCTGTATTACTAATGAGGGTTTTGATCCTGAAAATGGATCCATAAACATGGACTCCTGTACCACGATGGAGCTGTGATATGCACAGAGGCCCACAGGAAAAATTTCCACTGAAATATATTCTACACTGATAATTTGGACCCCAGAATAACTTTGAACATCTGATTTAACTCCGTGTATATTGCTCATCTCTAAGAGTAATAGGGGACACTTCTGTTTCTTTTTTTTTTTTTTTCCACACTTAATATTAAACCAAAATTTGTTATGGCCTACCATAGTGCTGTACCTTCTCACTGCAAATGCTGTTCTAAATACTGAAGTCTAAATAAAATTAATATGTACAGTCCTGAACCTACAGAGTTGATTAGATGCACTTAACTTTATGCATACAGATTTCAGTAGGATTACCAATAATACCTAAAGTCAAGCATATATGTAAATTCCACCTCAAACTGTGCCTTGACTGGAAGCCTGCTGCATTTTGTGATACCAACATACAATTCTTATAATACCAACATACAGGAGTGAGACCCCCTCCCCCCTCATTATGTCCTCTAGCTGCTGTTTTACACAATAAGGTTGAGAAAGATGATTAATAAATTGTAGCAGCCACCATGGAAAGCATGGGACAAAACTGTACCACACCATAGCGGCAGCGCATTGGGATCCCATGGCAGGGCATCGCATTTGTTGGGAACTGCCCTGTTGTGATGCTGTGAGTGCCCCAAAAAGTGACACCCCAGGAATGGGAGGTGTCTGAAATTCTGCAGGAATGGGACCATGTCCTGAAGTCACTGGTACTACCACCTCCAATGTACCCGGGCCATCCCTTGCATCCCTACACCTGCAGTATGGGTGGAGCAGGGGAAAATGGCTAAGTTAACTAATTAATAAATTTAAAATAAACTTTGAATCTCAATTAGGCTTCAAGGCAGCTGTCGCTCCCCAGGAGGTGTGGGTGGCTGGCTGGCGGGTGTAATCTCCATGCCCTCTGCTGGCTACAGCCAGTGTGTCTCAGCAGCGTGCCACCACCACCCTGCCCTCACAGCTGGGAGGACCACCGGTCCCCTCCTGGGAGGAGATCCTGGGAAGAGCTGTCGGTATTGGTAGTCCCCGCTGCCCAAACATTTTTGTTTCATGGTTTTATCAGAGCCATGGCCCTGGTTTAAGTGTTGATAAGCTGGTGGCTACAATCCAGGAGAACAGGAGCTTGAAGCCTCTGCAGTCAGCCATGTCTCACTTGCTGATGATGTTAGCAAAACATCTGAGATGAAGATAGATCTTATAAATTTGGGAGAATTATTCTTGTCTTAGCATTTGACCTGGCCTTTACTCTAGTGGTTGGGGTAAGGATTGTCTCATAGCTCAGGGAGAGCTAATATGGGATCTCTTCATCTTCTGAGCCATCTGTGACTTCCCTTTGCCAGTCCCCTTTCTCTTGCAGAGGAAAAGTCTGGCAGAGGCAAGGTTGAAATCATACTATCTGCCAGAAGTTTGAAATTTAGAGCTGGCATACTCTCAGTGACGAGTCCTCCCAGAATGACAAAACAGTCCTTTAGATGACTCGTTGACTCATAGGAATGGTAGTGAGAAAATGTCCTTCAGCCTAGAAAAATTTTCTATGGCTGACAGGTACACATGTCCCTTTTTCGTCATCACCATCATCTAGACCTCTTCCAAAATTTGCTGAGTACAATGGGAGAGCAAGGAGAACCTCCTGCTTCTGCTTCTCAGGCCATGCTGCAAGATGTCATTTTACTTTTAAATCCTTCTCATCACCAGATCTCGAGAGCAAGGGTGGAGGCCATGCCTAGATTTTGCAAATGAGTGCTAAGTGTTCTTTATAACTCATTGTCTTGCGGTACTACTTCCTATATGACCTTCCCCTTGGAAAATTCCTTTTCCAAAAAGGAGGTTGCAGACTGGGCAGCAGACACCTGACAACTCTATCAGCTGTTTCAGGAACACTGCTCACAAGTGAACATCAGCCACATTATCATTTCCAAAGCCGAGGCCTGACCCAGATGCTTAGGATAAGATGTCCAGAGCCCTAAATGAGGCATTTCTAGGACACTCTGCTCCTGAGGAAAGTTCTCTCCAGAACTCCGGTGGCTGAAGTTGTGTGATTTAAGCACGTGCAGCATGCAACATCCTTTCCTATCGATTATTTTTAACATTTGCTGTTACAGTGCTGGGCACTTGTTTTCTGTATGAGCATCCACTCTTTTTTCAGGGCTTTTTTGACCCCCTCTCTGAGCAATATCCTGTTGCTATGAGTTCCACAGGCTAATGGTGTGGAAAAATATTTCCCCGTGACAAGAGCTACACCTGTCCAACCCCCCTTCTGTGCACCATCCATCATGCTGACAGCATAGGTAACTTGCCTGGGATCATGTCAAAGCGTGAAATAGCTATAAAGGCAAGGCATATGTGTTTGTCACTTTTGTCATTAATGGGATCAAGTAAAACTAAGGCAAAGCTATTGAACTGTGCCTCCAGAGCCGGGGGAAGCTGAAGCCATGTCCAAGAGCAGCTCAAAGAGGTGGCTCCTGCTTTAGTCCATGGCAAGTGCACAAGGTGAGCAACACTTCTCTCTTCTTACTTGTTTCTTGATGTTTGCTGTGACTGCACCTCAGGGAACATGTTGGGTGTGTTTTGGGGGGGCCAAACAGGCTACACACAGCCTGGTGCAGGGGCAGCACTATCTCCAGAGACTGGAGGGTACAGGGGCTGCACCTACCTGAGACATGGGGCTCCCCAGTTTAACAGAGAACCCCAATTCAGTGAGAGACTGTAAACAACCCCCACCTTCCCTTTTAGCCAGGCAAGCAAACCCGAGCAGGACAGATCTAGTGAGCTTTTAAGGCAGCTCTCTGGTGTGATTAGTTAGAGCCTAACATGAGATAAAATCAATTGGAAACTTGTGTGAGTTAGGGCTGCTCTCATCAGTCAGAGTTTGCAGCAGCCAAGTGCAGCATGATTGTTATTAATATCTGCTATAGATATATAAGCTGAAATGGGGCTTTACAGTAAAAAGAAAGACAAGTTGCTCTTTCCCAAGAGCATACAGGTTGCAGATCTAATTCAGAGCCACACTGAGCACCTCACACATCTGTAGAAATAGGAACTGACTGTCCTTAGGAGAAAATATACCGGTGCCTTATATGCACGCCCATTTTCTTATGACACTGCGTAACACAGAGGGACGCTGTTTAGGAGTTCAAAGTGCTGAGTATTATGAAGTCTGTGGAACGGCATTAGCTTTTAGCCAGCTCACATGCCATAGGTGACTTAAGACAAGCCTATGCTTTGTGCCTGCCTCCGCTATATGGAAAATGCTTTATGCTGATGCAGTTAGTCCTGTGTAAGACTGGACCTCAGCATCAGCTGTAGTGCTCACCGCTGTGACTGCTGTGATAATTCCCATGCTGCGATACGAATGGGATTGCATCATAAACCCACACACCTTAGCCGCGCTGATGGCCAAGCCTACATAATAGTCCAATGCATTGGTGCTAATGATCCAGTGTTTATGGTGGCCCACTGCGCCGTTGTCATGCCAACCAGATGGTATTCCCCTCTAGAAAAAATAATAATAACCAAATAAATAAATACTTGCTTTCCTTAGACTGATCTGTCTGTTTAATAGGAGTTGGAGGTTAAATCTGAAGGGGGGAAAATCCATGATGAAATAGCAAACCAGCCTCTGCCAGATGAGAGAATAGTGAAACACATGTGGATGTCTCCATCCCCCCCCGCTCTTTGCAGAAGACACTGCAAAACACACTATCCAGTGAAGCAAGTTCCTTCCGTGGCAGGGCATGGGAGTGGGGATTTCTGCCTCTGCCTCTCTCTGCGGATTTGGGTCAGGCCAAGGACTTCCACGCTGGTCCCACATCATGGTGGCCCCAGCAGAGCCACAGCACAAGGAAAGCTCATCCCTATTGCTGCCACACCGTACATGAGTGCTCAGCAGCCTGCCTAGGCTGCCTTCTGCTCTGCATCAGCACATCTGGTGCCCTAGGAGAGATCTTGGACTCTGACGTACCCATCGGGGTATTCACAGGAGGGAGAGAGCTACTACAGACCCAACTGAGCCTCGCTCCTCTTCAGGATCCTCACTTCCCTTTCTGAGAGGGTGATGTGCTCCAGAGCTCCAGCTCTTCCTTAGCTCAGTCACCAAACCTGACTTTCACAATATCTTCTTACAACTTCAGAAAATTTTTGGTTTCATACTGAGTTAGACTCCTGCTGCTGATTTCCAGGACTTTGTGCTTGGTTCTCACTATTTCCCTCCTGGAAAATTACCCATCTTACTCTGAGAAACATGTCTTCTTTCTACCAGTCTTTTCACAAGTGACTTCTCACCTGCATTTTCCATTCCTTTTTCTTGCCCCTCTCTTGTCCTTTAATCCAGCTCACATTACTCTCTCAGTAAATTATTTAAAGCAGGCAAATATGTGCAACAAGCTAGCTTTCTGTCAGACACGAGCCTGTTCAGAAACTGATACGCTCAAAATGTCTTCATCTTGGCCCAGCTTTATCTTTATCTAGCTTGTTCTGCAATCCAGTCCCCATGCTCCATGTCCTATCACCCAGTCCCAGTGGCCCACATCTCACA
Source organism: Eurystomus gularis (assembly GCA_013400335.1). Taxonomy (NCBI): domain Eukaryota; kingdom Metazoa; phylum Chordata; class Aves; order Coraciiformes; family Coraciidae; genus Eurystomus; species Eurystomus gularis. The sequence goes on along the minus strand of VZZY01005240.1, from coordinate 301,240 downwards.
ACCTTTCAGATGCCTGCCTCATTGCAACTGTGGTTTTCCTGTGGACCTCAATTCCCCACAAGGGATCAATAAGGCAGAATTCACTGGAATTCACGAAATTATTCACATAAGAATAGCTTGAATTTTGACAGAAAATAAAAACAATAAACCTTGGAAGGGGCATAAACCCTTAGACTACAAGTTGGACCAGTAGCTGGCTTGAAGAAGAAACTGGCCCAGGGAATGGCTTGTTCTGTCAGTGTAGTTTCACCTTGCAAAGGTTTCTTGCATGCCTGCTGTGCCTTCTGGCAGTGCATCTACCAGCAGGTGCAAGACATGGCCTGGTCCATTTCCAGACTCTTGTGGTTTTGACTCTAGACAAAATTGAAAAGAATGAGGGATACTCAGGATTCAAAAATTCAATGACAACACCCCAAATTAGGCACTTCAGAGTGGTAAGCCATCACCTACACACACCATCTCACCCACTTTCCTTTATTAGCACTGAGACAGTGGCTAAGGTAAGGCAGACACACCGATTCCCATGTGCCTGCAATGCATCATGCATTTCTCCCTGTTGTATGTGAAATATGTGAATGGTCACTTCTTCCAGTCCTGTGTTCTTAGGCTGGTTTTCAGGAGGCTCCTTTCCATCCATCCTTACATTGGTCCATCAAGCCACCAATGCATAGTATTGTTCTCCCTCCCTTAAGGCTGTGCCAGTGACAAAGTGTCACAGGGTTTGATCAAGAGATGTTAAATAGACCTGAGAACTTGTGTGCTTTTCTAGGAAATCTTGAGCCTCAGTAGCATCTGAGTCTTTCTCCCATGGATGTTCTCAAAGCTAAGTCAGGTTTCAGTTGTCCTGGAGATGTTCAGGGTCTCTCTCTTATGTTTCCAGAGTGTGTCGGTAGTTAACCCCATTGAGCAATGTCATCTCATTAGACAGCAATGCACGTCCATTGAGATCAGGGTGAGCTGTCTTCCATAAGGAGTAATAGGTTTGAAATCAGATCTCAGTTGGTCTTTCTCTTACATGTTCAATTGGTGTGACCCCCCCTAACTCCACTGAAATCCTGCAGGGATGTATTTCAGTGGGCTAATTATAAATTCCTTCTGTCTTGCATTAGCTGGATACAGCATGCCTGGTGGCATGAACCTCCACCCCTTCATTCGTGTTGTGCACCTCTTTTGCTGCAGGCAAAAGTAATTTCTCCAGCCTGGAAATGTGATTTAATTTGACCTTGTTCACACAGGTTCTGCATCTTTTACATTCCCACCCCCAATGACAAAACAGGATCAGACGAAATTGCTGTGATTCACAGAGATGTTCTGCCTCAGCCTCCAATTCTTCTTGTTCCTTCCTCTCCCCCTATCCCCTGCTCTGCCTACCCACTACAACTGTTTTCCTTAAATGATGGAGGATGTAAGAGAGATGTGAAGACATGAAGCCACATGCTTGTGTCACATCTTCACTGCCAGGAGAGGCAAACTATTTTCTTTCCTCATGAGATGCTTCAGGAGTGAAAGAAAAATAATCAAGAGCGAGAGTGAACAGAGAGTATCAACAGAAACAAGGGAAGTGCTCTAGGACTCTTTCTCAACTGTTTTTGTAGCAGAGCCTTACCTGAGAGAATCACCCACGATCCCTGCCTGCCTGGATCCGCTTCTTCAGCCCTCCAACGCCTACCCCAAGGCTGCTGTGGCATGCTCACCTGTCCCTTCCCACTGTCCAGGGGCTGCTGCCCCTGGCCTTCCCACTTGGTCTTCTTCCAGCAATGCTGAGATGGTGAGAATAAATTGTCTAACTTAAATACCTCAGCCTTGGGCTCCCCAATGGTCCCACTTAGAGGAGCATCTGCAGAGATCCTTGCACTCTCCTAGCACAAAAAAGTTCAGAAGATCTTGCCTGTGGGACTCCCTCTCGTCTTTGTCCTGCATTTGATCCTCAACAGTGAGACTTAACAGTGAGCTTCTCTAGCGAAGACTGTCTCTTTAGCTGTGCCAGAGGAGTATTTCTAATATAGTTGCTATTTTGTGGAATCCTAAAGCATGCAAGGTGCTTGGAGGGGCAGGCTCTGGCTGTGCATTGGCTGGCTCCACCAGTAAACTTAGGCATGGGAACAGTAAGCCATTTTACACCAGCTCACAAAAGCTGTAAGCCATGACGAGAAACATTGGCTACCAGTAGCAATAAGCTGCAGAGGGCTATGGAAGCATGCTTACAGTATTTTCCCAGTAACGGGGATGGCATCAATTGTCAGCCAAGCAGACAATCTGGCTGCACGTGTCATTCAGACTTGTTAATCTGCTGGCTTTTCCTTTTGTGCTGAACTGTTACTAGAGCCTTGGAAAATCTACTGGTTCCAGTGCCAAATTGTGTGGATCCTTTCCCTCCAAATGCAGAAGATCTTCCTCTCATTTTGGGTGTGTCGGACTGCTATTCTCTGCAGCAAGTTTCTGAAGGGGATGAGAAATGTTCAAGGTCCCTGAAGAAGAGATCAAATCTATTTTCCATACTGCAATAGCTTTATCTATAGAAGGTCATACCTGCTCCTTCTGTCTCCTCTTCAGCAATTCACATCAAATGGAATATGGTCTCAACATGTTATATTCAATCCCAGGTTATACTGGAGTAGCTTGGCCAGACAGGGAGGACCTCAAATGGTCTCTAAAGGACTGGGTACTGCAAGTGTTGCGCTTTTGCACTGAGAAGAGAGTGGGAAGGGACAGGATGGAGGAGAAGGAGAATATGTCTTCTGTCAGTGCTCCATGGAGTTGGGAAACAGCTGCCAGAGCTGGAGACCACAGCTGATAAAGGACAGAGCACTTGCATTAATGTTTTGCCCCAAATTTGTACAGACTTAGAAAGAGTAGGAGGCTTTTGAACTGGATGAGGTCCTTCAGAGAGTAGACTTTAAGGCCACGTTGTTGTTTAACCCCATCTGGCAACTAAGCACCACGCAGCCGCTCGTTCGCTCCTCTCTGCCCAGGTGGGATGAGGAGGAGAGTTGGAAAAAAAGTAAAACTCGTGGGTTGAGGGGTTGAGGGGTTGAGATAAGTTTAATAACTAGATAATAATAAAGATAACAAAAAGAGAGATAAATAAGACCCAAGAAAGACAAGTGATGCACAACGCCATTGCTCACCACCTGCTGCCTGATGCCCAGCCTGTCCCCAAGCAGCGATCAGCACCCCCCGGCCAACTCCCTCCATTTTATATGCTGAGCATGATGTCCTATAGTATGGAATATCCCTTTGGCTAGCTCAGGTCAGCTGGCCTGGCCATGCTCCTTCCAGCTTCTTGTGCATCTGCTTGCTGGCAGAGCACAGGAAACTGAAAAGTCCTTGACTTAGGATAAGCACTTTTAGCAGCAACAGAAACATCAGTGTGTTATCAACATTATTCTGACGCTAAATCCAAAAGACAGCACTGTACCAGCTACTAGAAAGAAAATTAGCTCTATCCCAGCTGAAACCAGGGCAGGTCTGAAGGTTCAGGTCTGAGCGTGGGGTGGGTTGTCTGAATGTTGATGGGCTGAGCAGTGAGTCAGCCCAGAGCTCCAGATGATGGAAGGCTTTGTTTGTTCTCCATCAGCATGACCCTTTCTCTGTCAACCAAAGCAATATGCCTTGTTCCCTGGAGTCCCCAAAGGATGGCCAGTGCCTCTCACATGGAGACAGAGGTCCACCTGGAGCAGCCTGGCCTGAAAACCTGCCAGCCTGGCTTTAAGAAGTGGCAGTAGGACTGCCAGTAGGACTCCCAGTGAGCTGGATGTTTGCAGAGCACAGTGCAAGACTGCCTGTGACTCAGGGACATCCAAGCGCTGCCCACTGCCGAGTAAGGTTTTTGTGAGTAAGAGTCTCATATAAGCCATCCACAGTTTCTACTCTTTTTCCACCAACCCCCAGGCAGCTTGTGTGAGGCTAAGAAAGTCGTTTGCTCTCTCTGACTACATCTAGACTCATCTTCATTATTGCACATTTTGGCTCACTTTCATCCTCTTCTGTTGTGAGGAGTTTGCCTCCATCCCTCATCTTCCAGCAGGCATGAGCATGCTGATGATCCCCTCCATCCTCTCAGTGTCTCTTGTCTATTTAAACTGTAATGTTTTAGGAGCACGGACATTAACCTTCGTCTGGATTAGCATCGCTCTAATGTAAATAATATTAGTTACATTATAGATGTTTCCGTAATTAGAGTTCCTATTTCTATAGGCATTTAAACACCTCGTCTCCTCATTTGACAGTTACGTTATTTGATTTGTGTTCTCCTAATGTGGAGATCGGTACAGAAACCCTTTTATCTCTTCTGATGAATGGGTTTAGACTATGATTGAATTTGATTTTTTTAGAACCATGTGCAGGGAGGAGCCCATAAGTACCAGGTAGGATTTGTGTAAGGTGGGATACTGCCACAGAATTTGAATGGAGGTTAAATAATGTGGCCAGAAGCAGGGTTTTAAACAGTGTGGTTTTTTTCAAGGAGCATGAGGTAAGGGCAAATCCTTTCAAAAGCAGGGGAAAAAAACAGCTGGACTAAGTGGTGAAGCCTTTTGGGAAGAACACTCGAGCTCCCTGTCCCCATTTGCCTTTTGAATGTGACACATCAGTATTTGCCAGTACTCTGAGGGAAGCCCACTCATGAAAAGGTTTACCACAGATTATTTTATCAGAGAGGCCTGTCTTGGCAGATGGCTGTGTGTTTTAAATTTAAACAGAGAGGCATAAATAGTAGAAAAGAAAAGAGGGTAATAAGAAAAATATTAAACTGCCCAGTGCAAATCCTTGGGGAACTTCTATTGCAATAACTGACCTCCCATATAGCACCATTTATTTCATATGCTGGCAGCTTTATAGGTGGTTGTACAGCTACAGACGAACACCAATTTGCCAGTGCAGTTTGTTTTGATAACTGTTGTTTTCAATAAATCTATATTAAAATCAAAGGGAAAATTAAATAGACTGAAGTCAGTGGCACTAGAGATAAGGTAGCACATTACTACACAGCCCTCTTCAGCCGGAGGAGCTGTCTCTACCTCCAGCGTGGGTCATAGATGTGATGAATTTCAGTGGTCGCAGCTGTATTTTTTGATGGCAGCCAACATAAATGAGAGTATTTGGGGGAAAGGGAATTTTGATCTTTCAAAGCTCAGCTACTTCAGGGCTGTAACAAAGGAGGACATCTGGGTGGGGAGGCACCATCTACTCTCACAGGCTCTTTCTCTTGGGTTTTAAAGGACACTTGCAAGAATAGAGGCCAAGGTCTCCAGCCTTTGGACCCCTCTGCATGGTCTCCCAGGCCCTCTTAGGTGTTCCCATCCTTTACACAGCAATCCACACAGCTGGTACCTGCGGACTGAAAGCAGCAGAAGGTGCAGGAGCTGCAACTAGTCCCCAGACAAGCAGGATGTCTGTGTCTTGGGCTTGCCTGGACAAGGCATGTCCTTCTCCTCTGGTGAACAGGGTGCCTCTGGTGGCAGAAGGCGAAGTCCTGGTGGAAGGGAGGGAGGAAGGAAGAGAGAATAGAAACCCCTGGGAGAGAGCTGAGAAGGAAGGAAAGAAGAAAGAAAGGAAGGAAGGAAGGAGTGAGCTGGGGGAAATGATGGGAGGAAGAGAGACGCTGGAAAAACAGGGTCTCCAGACACTGGAGAGGAAAGACAAGGAGGCAGAAAATAGAACAAACAGAAGTGGAGACGATGGGGAAATTAAAGCCCTGTAGACAGAAGGTATGTGAAATCAAGGGTCTGACTCAGCCCCTCACACCAGGGAGTAACCCCTTACACACCTCCCTCCTGGTGATTTTAGCTGTCCTTTGGAGGTGAATGGTTCTGCAGAGAGAGAAGCAAGACCTTGTTTGGTGAAAAGAGCTGCTTTGGCCAGGAATTTAGGAAATACTCTAAAGACCTGGCTTCTGGACACTTGGAGCAGTAGTGGCTAGTGCTTTCCAGGTAATTATTGAGTTTCTATAGGGCAGTTTAGAGGATTTTTGGATCCAGGAAGTTTTGCATAGCACTTAGCATCATGGCTGAGTCCAAATAAATAATGAACATGAGAAGCTTCATGGGAAAGCAGGTAAATTTTTTTCTAGCAGACCCGTTTTCTACCACTAAACACTGTTTAGAGTAACTGGAAACACTTATTCAGATGCATCAACGTTACCCAGATGCATCAACATTATTCAAACTTGTGCTGAGAAATTAGCCAAAATATTCTTTTTTTTTTTTTTTTCATCTTCTGACAGCATTGTTTTATTCCTGTGTTGTACATCTATATGCCTTTTTGTTCAAGTGCTTAGCCAAAAGCATGGAGTCTCCTGAGCTGAGGGGAGCTAGGTGCTCTCTGGGTACAATATTTTTCCTTTGCAAAGTTTCACTTCCCTGCCCACAGAACGAATCAAGCCACCAGTGATGATGGGCTTGTGCCAGGCCATTTCGCTGCTAGTCATCAACCCAAGAGATAGTTCAGGTTTTTTCAACAGTCACATTCCCTGGGGTTGTTCAGATTGCTGGGCACTTATTTTCTTCCTGGCTGCTCTAATCTCTTAGGTTAGACCTTTGTTGTCCCTGATATTCAGTTTCATGAAGAAACTTAGCTGGTTTAATAGGGGTCTTAGAAAAGGGTGGAGATTATGCCTGTCAATATAATGTACGGTATAAGGAAACATAACAGAGTGGTGTAATGGATGGTTTGGACTTCTAGAATTATGTAATAATAAGAGAAAGGATGTCAAACTAGTAAAGTGAAAAGACATATACTATTTTCATTTGTGAATATGTCTTTAAACAAAAAAAAAAGCAGAGAGCTAAACTTTTTGTCCCAGCTTAGGTCAAAAATCATATTTTTTGAAAGCTCACGATTTCCCAAGGGACACAAATTCCTTTATTATTATTTTTGGCCAGCTGTCTTCCATATGACTGCCCGTGAAAAGTATTTTATCTTGAGTTAAAATCCCACACATAAAAATGTCTCTCTACCTTCCAGCAGGTGTGCTTGTCCTATGGGAAGATTTGCTTTATCAGCAATTTGTTACTCCAGGAGAAACGCTTAATTTTAGATGTTTTTTCCATTTACACTTAGAGTTCAAGACACTTGAGCAGCGGCTCAGTATTGGGTGGCCTGTGCAGGCGTCAGATCCCTTTCTTTATACACTGCAACCCTATTAGCTAAAACACTGGCAAAGAGATTTTGGTAAAGTGTTTTTTTTTTAATGTCCCATTAAAAATGTTTAAAATGTTTAAAAATGTCCCATTTCACTGCTGTTGATGCCCTCATGTTGAAATACAGCTTTCCCATGACGACATAGCTGTAAAACACATTCAGCTTTTTATTTTAAAATTTTGTTTTACTAGTTAGCAATGGAGTTTTGCTATAGCCATTAAAATATAAAGAATAAACTGTACCCAACTGTACAATATTTTTTTACCAGCATTTATAGTGACAATATAAACTGTGAGGGTTAAGCCTGAATTTTTTTGTGGATGGCACTAGAATATCACAATTAAGTGCATAGTGTGAGCACAAGGGTTTTATGACATACAACAATGTAAAAAAGGTCATATTTCTTTAGCAAATTGACATAACTGTTTGTCCTTCTTTCTTTGTACTTCTTGCGTCTGATTTTTAGGAGTGAGAGTTGGAAAAGGCATGGTAGATGATTCAGTGCAGCTCCCTTGAACCAGAATCGGGTTGGCACCGATGGGATGTTTTACGGTGCTGTAAGTGGCTGCTTTCACGGTTCCCTCCACTCCTCTCGGGAGCTGATCCCACAATTTAATGCATCGTAGCCGCAGAAAATTTCTCCCAATGTTCAGCCTATGTTTTCCTTCAGTCAAACATCTTGTGGAAATGCTCTGGTGAGTGGTCATTTTATTTTGTGTTTTGGTGCTGACACCTTCCTGACACATGCAGGTATTCTTTCTGCTCATCTCACATATAAAGTGGGAGGAAGGGGAAAAAGCTGGATTCACTGGGAACTTTCCACCTTCCCTCCTTACCCAAGCCACCTACTCAGGTATGCTCCTCCTTTCTGAAGCACACACAATGGTGGTAGCTTCATGTCCAGTGCCAAGCCTCATGTGCCTGGGGCAGTTGCACTGGACCCGTGCAGAAGGGAACCATGGTGGCATGCAGCCCAGGCTACACAGTAGTTTGCATTTGCTTTGCATTTCATTGTTTCATTGCATCCTCTCGTGCCCTTGAATAATGGGGGTTTTTTTTTGAGACAGGACTAGCCTGTCTGGCCAGCTTTGTACAGCATCTTGCATGTTCAGTCAATGTGAGGTCCAGCAGCATGAGGTCCATCATGTCCAACCCAGCAAAGCACAGGCTAGAAAAATGTAATGCTCCCATGCATCAAACCCCAGAGCTTTGCCCAAATCCAAGCTCCAGCAGATGTTCTGCAGACATGTCCTGTCCTGATCTGAAATGTCCAAGACTCCCTAGTCCTCTGTTAACATAGCCCAGTCAACAGCCATTTTCTGATGTCCTGCTATGTTTTTCTAATGCACTTTATTTCCTAGACTGCCAAAGGCTGTCCCTCTAACCTCTGTTTTAACTGGAAAAGGATTTCCACCCCATGGCCCTGATTCCCGCTGAATTAATGGTTTTTGAACTGAATCAGCACATTTGAAGTTAAAACAGATCCCCACTGAGTCTGTACATTTTTATTACTGTGCAAGGAGTGCTTAGGAAAATAAAAGGAACAAGAAAGCCCTGAGAGTGGACCACCCTGTTGAGGAGGGAAATACAGAAATCAAGCATGTTTATATGAATGATATTTTTAGGGCCAAGTGACAAATATCGTACAAGGCCTTGGAGCCCAGCTCAGGAATACCACATACCAGTCTGGACACCCGTGCTCAAGAAAATTTAATTGAAACTGGAGCAGGTGCAGAGTGGATGAGCTAAGATGGTGAGAAGACACAAGAACAAAGTGGTTTGTTTAGCCCGGCAAAACAAAGGTGACAAAGACAACTGAGATCTGAGAGCTGCCTGTAAGTACACCAGGGGAGGTAAAAAAACCCACAAGTTAAAGGAAAGGATCATTTTGCCAGGGTAAATTAGTGTAAACTAGCTACGGATACATTTTATCTGGGAATTAGAGGAAGTTTCCCATCTATCAGGCAGAGAAGACCAGAAGAAGCTGGTTAGCTTCTGCTTCGGTTAGTATGGGCAAGTAAACAAACATATTTGAAGATGGAGGTTGATAAATTTACTGGGATGTTGGAGGAAAATTATCTTACAAGATGGGGGACAATGTCTCAGTATCCCTGGGACCCCTTTCCTGGCCTATACTCCTACATGTGGATTGCCTTTATGATCTGAAATCCTCTTTTGCCTTTCCTTTGCTAAGGACATCAGCACCGTTAAAATCTCCTGTCCTTATCACCCAAGAGCCCTGTGCTGCATCTGCAAACCTCCTGGCCCCACAAAACTGCTGGTGCTGCTGCTCCCAAATTCATCAAGGGGGTCACTGTCAAACAATGAGACACACTTGCTCCCATTGGGGTCGAATGAGCTGCTTTCTTTCAGTATACCCTTTAATTGACACCTAGGAATAGCTTTCCATGATGACAAGCTGTCATTAATATCATTCACCAGAATAATACCCCAGTGATAGTACATGTGTTTAGAGGAAAAGGGAGAGAGAAATCCTCTGCAAACAAATGTTTCAACAGAATACATGAACTGAGCTGTGGTTTCAAGAATGACAACATGAATATAAAAATGTACGTTGTGAATATTAGTATTCCCTTAAATATGTGTTCACGTTGGTTAATGAGTCCCACCGGTGGTGTTAGTAACTGGAGGATTTGGGTTGGCACGTTATTAACTTGTTAAGTAGAAAACAGTGATACAAGACTACTTGTCATGTGTATTATAGAACATTTAAAAGTTGCATTCAGCATAAGCATCTGAACAGAACTAAAGGAGTTGCCTTTAAAATGAAGGGGTTGTTGGGGTTTTTTTGTGCTGTAATAACGTAAAATCCCAGTGCTTTAAAAGGACCTGTGCTCCATGGACCTTTAGGAAGGAGGCACCAGGAGCAGGGCTGGGGAGGCAGCTGGTAGGACCCTCCCTCCTCCTCCCCTCTGCTGACCCAGCAGCAGGCAGGGACCTAATACTTCACCTTGGGCTAGGATGGGCTCAGTCCTTTAGTCACATGGAAGATCTGCTGCCACACAGAGTCAGAGGGGTTTATTCTGTGTTTTCTGCCTCACCCTGCCCCACCAGTTTGCTGCTTTCTCATAAAGCCCTGTCCATCCACCAGCCCAGAGGTGCTGGATGAAGTGAGACTTTGTTAAGAAATTGTTGGGGTTTTAAAATAAATAAAACTTATGGGTAGCTGTAGACTGGGCAGCAGCATAGAGTATCCAGTCACAGGAGAAGGGGACACAGCTGGAAGCTTCAAGCTGCCCTTTCCACCCAGGGTTCAAAGATAGTCCCTTGTGTAAATCAGAACAGCCCACACATGTCCCCAGCATGGACCCTGTTTCCTTTCGGCTGCTTCTAGCCACCCCAAAATTGCTAAAGTGGGACATGCAATTGAGACACCAGATCTGCTCCTGAAACACACTCACTTGCTCTTGGACTGACAGAGGGCTGATTCTGTTGGTCGTGAGGCAATGGTGTAGTGGGACTGGCATGGGCTGTGCTACCAGGAATAAATAAGGTGACCCTGATCAGCAGCCAGCAGCCCTTTTGCCCACTTTTCCCCATCTGCATGATCCAGTTTCTCAGCATTGCTTGCCCAGGGCCTGTGGCAGTTGTCTATTTTTGCATTTCCTAGCTCTTCTACTGGTTGGGTCCCTTGGGAAAGGGAGCTGCTCCCAGCATGGATGCTACAGGGGCCATGTGCATTGATGGGAAGGCCACAGGATATGTACTGATCACCCCTGTTCATTTTTCCAGAAACCTCGAGTGAGCCAGATTAAGCTGTAGGTGACATTTTTGGTGTCTTGCAGTGTTGGTTTGAGACATACACACTCACTTAAGAGGGGCTCAGATATGAACACTACAGAAGCAGTGACGATATTAAATAAAACGTGGCTTTCCTCAAACTGGTTTGGGTGCCTTCTTCAGCAGCTGATAGCTGCGCCAGGAAAAAGGACCTCTTTGAAAGTGCAGTTGCTGAAGGGAACCACATTGTTGTCCTGCAATCTTTGGAGGCCAACTTGTACAGGTCTCACAAGGGTCACTGAGGCTGGCTGAAGCCAGGATGGGGTGTGGCCCCTGGTTATTGCAGATGCTCAGCTGGGAAAAGAAGTTCTTCTCTCCCCAAAAAATAGGCAGGAGGAAATCTCCTGCCTGCTGTGCTCTCTGACAAACCTGGGAAACAGTACAAGGCCTAGCTGATGAAGAAAGGACAAGCACACATCTATGAGCCATTCATTGTTTGTCTAGACTGAGAAAAAAACCCAAACTACTGCTAGATGCAGAGGTCAGCAGTGAAAACGTCAGCTCTCTCTCATCCTCCTAGGATCACAGACAGGCTGTGAGCCCTAGATTTCAAGCTTTGGGGTTGCAGCGTAATTTCAAGCATGTCTCAGCCAGTTTCCATTCCTGATAAGGAGGGGCAAGAACAGATCGCTTAAGGAACACCACAGCACAAAGGCCCTCAGTTCGCTCTCCTGGGCTCCTGGCAAACCATACATCAGTCACCAAAGGCTTGTCGAATCACAGCGATACAGCCAAGCTTAGAAGTAAAACTTCACATTATCCTTGCTTATGTGGGTGGGAGGCTGAGAGATGCCAAATCTAAGAGGGCTTAAAGGAACTCTTTCTATTATTAAATGGTTTGCTGTTGGTATTTTTATAGTTCTGACATGCTACTTTCATGGTGCAGGCCTCCCAAGTTCAAGGCTGCATACAAACAGAGAACAAAGATAAATCCAGCCTGAAGAGTCATCAATACAACTAAAGGCAGGGGCACCAGGCAGATCCAGCCAGGCAGCCAAGGAGGTGCGAGCAGCCCACCTAGTGTGGAGCAGCAGCTGGTGATCTCTGCACTCTTCTCAGTATTGTCTGATATCGTAAGGCATGGAGACAGAGAAAGGCTTAATGGATGATTTGAAGAGGACAGCAGGATGACAGAGAGGTAGGACTGCTCCTGCCTGTGAGCAGAGTGTGGGTGAGGTGACCCCCCCACAGTCCTGTTTGTGACAGTCGGTGACTCTGAGTTTGCTCGTCACAAACGTGTGTAGTGTCAGGGATGGTGCAAAGGAACTGCTGGCTTGGAATGTGGAGGTGTGACTTAATGTAGGAGGCCAGGCAGGAAGCAAAGTGAGGCATAGTCCCAGCTTGTCACTGCAGCTGCACCCCCCAAGGGTTATGGATGTGGCAGTAGGCTAAAGATCAGGTATCACTGCAGGTAAGATGTGGGTGTCCTGGCTGAGGATGCCAGCCACATGCATAGGGAGGACACACCACAGCTTAGGGGCATCTATCAAAGACTGGGCAAGGTGCAGACGCAGGTTTAGGATCAGAGACCTGCAGTAAATGCAGAAGAACTGGAAGCTGGTGACTAAAATCCAAGCAAGAGGGAGGAAAGACAGCCTCGGGCTTGCTGAGGGACCTGACTTTGACTTAATCCAAATCAAACTGAGGGAGGAAACATCAGCCAGCATCAGCCGTGGTTAGTGGTGCAGCCCTGCCCGGGCACTGTTAAGACTGAGAGTTATTAGCACCGGCAGCACTGACCTGATCCAGAGCAGAGTGAAGTGGCGTGGTGAGCCCAGCAGCAGTGGGAGCGAGGGGAGATCCCTGCAGAGGGGTTCCTGATGAGACCCACATCCGCAGGCAGCACTGCCCCAGGACAGGGCACATGGTCTCTCTCCACTGCAGCCAGCGTGAACTCCACACATGTGTGATTGGCACTAGTGTGGCCAGCAGGACTAGGGCAGGGATTGTCCCCCGGTACTTGGCACTGGCGAGGCAGCACCTCAAATACTAGGTTCAGTTTTGGGCTCCTCACTCCAAGAAAGACACTGAGGTGCTGGAGTGTACCCAAAGAAGAGCAATGAAGCTGGTGAAGGGCCTAGAGAACAAGTCGTGAGGAATGGCTGAGGGAACTGGGGTTGTTTAGCCTGGAGAAAAGGAGGCTTAGGGGAGACCTTCTTGCTCTGAAAGGGCAGGGACTTTTTACAAGTGCTTCTAGTGATAGGAGGAGAGGTAATGGCTTCAAACTGGAGGAGGTTAGATTTAGATCAGAAATTAGGAGGAAGTTCTTCACTGTGAGGGTGCTGAGACACCAGAACAGGTATCCCAGGGAAGTTGTGGATGCTTCATTACTAGATGTATTCAAGGCCAGGTTGGTTGGGGCTTTTAGCAATCTGGTCTAGTGGAGAATGTCCCTGCCCATGGTAGGGTGGTTGGAACTTGATGATTTTTAAGGTCCCTTCCAACCCAAACCATTCTGTGACTCTATTATTCTCTACAACTACCTGAAAGGAGATTGTGGTGAGGTGGGGGTCGTTCTCTTCATCCAAGGAACAAGTGGTAGGACAAGAGGAAACAGCCTCAAGTTACACCAGGGGAGGTTTAGATTGGACATCAGGAAAATTTCTTCACCCGAAGGGTTGTGAAGCCCTGGCCCAGGCTGCCCAGGGCAATGGCGGAGTCCCCATCCCTGGAGGGGTTTAAAACCCATGTAGATGTGGCGCTGAGGGACGTGGTTTAGTGGTGCCCTGGTGATGCCGGTGATGAAGGGTGGGACTCGATTATCCTAAAATCCGTCTTCCACCCAACGTGACGCCATGATTCCATGATTCCGTATCACACCGGGGGGCACTGGTGGGGGTTACGGGTGCCCCGCGGGACGCTGGCGGGTGTAAGGGGTGGCCGGCGGGCAGGGGCGGGGCAAGCGGAGGCCCGGGGCACGCTCGGAGGCGCGCGGGG
>VZZY01005240.1:211633-286754 GCA_013400335.1 Eurystomus gularis | reverse complement strand
GGCGGCGGGCAGGCGTGGTGGTGCCTCGTCCGCTCGACGCCGAGCCCCGGCTGCTCTCTGCCGGAGCCGGGGGCGGCCGGGCCCTCCGCTCCCCGGACGCTGCCTCGGGTGGAAGTCTGGAGGGTGGCGATGGCAGCAGCCCTCCCGGTCCCAGCCGGAGCGGGGTCGGTTGCTGTGGGGGCTTGGAGAAAGGAAAAACCCTCTTTGCCCAGGGAGCGGGCAGCAGCACTGAGGGCTTTCGTGTTCCGTTTGGGATGTGGAGGTTCATAGGCAGATGTGATCGGGGAGTAGGAGGTTAGGTTATTTAGAATGTTTTTTTTTCTATTTTTTTATCCTGTGAGATTGAACTGGTCTCGTGTCTCAGACCTTGAGAGTGAAGTAAACTTGAGAAGGCTTAGAAGCGCAGGATCTGTTTACTTGTTTCTTGACTGGCAGTAGGAATTCCTTCTCCTTTTCTTGCTACTCTGCTGTTACAGGTGTTTCTTCTAAACTGAGATGTATGAAAAGGTGTTATTTACTGCTTATGTTCTGTCTTTTACAAGTCTTGTGTCTGGTGGATTTATGTGGTCATTGCTGGCCTGTTTGCTGATAAGACTGACACTTGTTCTACTACTTCTTTACTTGCCTCTTTTCCCTATTGAGCTTTTGGTTTCAGAAATGGGTGGATTGACAGCCACTGCTTAGTCTGAGCTCTTAATATTCTTTCAGCTGCAATGCAAAGGACCAGCAAGTTTTCTACTAGGTTAATGTTTGCACTATTCCTTGGGAGGATGAGGTGCGCAGGGCTCCAGGCAGGAACATCTCCAAGACGCTCGTCTCATCAGATGCTGTTAGGCAGTTATTAGAGGATTTTTATTTTTTTAATGGTAACTTCAGTGTATGTTATCCTTTAGTTGCTCTTTGCAACATCGTAGCATCTCTTAGCTCTTGATGTTAAAGTTGATGTTTGAAATTTTATTTCCAAGAATGAGATATTCTTAATATAAGTAATGTGTTAGAAGTCTAGTTGGTTTCTCTTCAGTGTGTGGCCTTGGGAAATTTGATTTCAGGTATTTTTGTTTCTGCTTTCAATCACTGACTTCTGACTTTTGCAACTGAATTTTCATGTTAATTTATACTGTGAACTAAATACTTGTGCTTCAAAGAGTGGCCCTTTTATGGTTGTTGTAGAGCAGACCAAAGTTTGAGATGAACATGAATAGTGTTGGGTTTTGTTGGATGTGTTTTGGGGGTTTTTTTTTTTTGTTTGTTTTTTTAAAGTTATTGTGTATGGCCAGACAAATACGAGATAAATTTGATTACCAAAATCCAAAAGAAGAAACCCATTAAAGCATTAAAAAGCAAATGTTTGTGTGCTTGGTACTAAATAAAGAAGTCCTTGGATTGAGTATACGCTGACATGACCAGAAATTCCTGCTCTGCAGTTGGGAGATACTTATCTTCAATTTGATTCCTTTTGAGGCCCAATTATAGCTGTTTTGGTGCTCTTCTTGTTTTGGCTCTGTTAACTTCAGTAGGCATTGATTTTTATTTGTTTATATTATTTTTCCCACCTTAATTTATGGAAAGGAAGTTCTGGATGAGACTTAAATGTGTGAAGTTTTTGCACTTGACTCTGCCACCTCTAGTAAAGGGCCACGAAGCTGTAGAGCACACGTCTGGTGCAGTTCAGGTGGACGGTGTCCACTGTGCCTGTGCTTACCAGAGAACACTGAGGGCTGTTAAGTAACTGCATGTTTGTCACAAGCCTGTCCTCGGATCTGAAGCATGGTCATTGCAGAGACTCATGGTGTTTTACTCTAGTAGTGCTGAGCTAATATACACAATGGCAAGTGGGGGAACGAGGGGAGAAGAGGACGAGCTATGCCTCTCAAAGCATAACCTAGAAAAGAGGTGCCAGCTCTTGCTTCTAGATACCATTTGGCAACTTTTCTCTCCCCAAAGAGGAGTTACTTGTTCTGGCTAAATCCCAGCTGAGAAATTGTATTCTCTCCAGATATGTCGTGCAGACATACCAACCAACCAAAAAAAACTTTGTGGGTATTTTTTTGTAATTTCAGCTGTATTTGTTACAGTTGTTGTTTTTTCTGTGGTTGAATATTAGGCTCAGCATCTTCCCTGGCTGGTTTTCCAGCCTCACTTGAGTCTGGTTTGTGTGGAAACCATGCCTCATTGTAGCTGCTACAGTGCTTGGAGTATTTGCCTGTCTACCAGGACAGTGCTTTGGCAGAGTACTGACTTCCTCTTAACACTTCTGGAGTTCGTTTGTGAAGATAAAAGTGATCAGTGCATTGAGCAATGCAAGTGTTGTCTCTCTGAATCCAGTCTGAGGTTCATTTGGCACTCTCAGGTGTTAAACTTCAAGTTCATTTTCAGGTAACGAAGGTATGCGGCTTTATAAGCAGTTGAACAACTGTGGCGTTCAAGTATATGAAAATCAAGTAATTATGTGTGCTAGATTCCATTAAACAAAGGGTGGCCTGTGATGTCTCCTTTCCACTAAATTAGGCCAATATGCAATAGTAGCTTTTACTGACTAAAAGTGTAGTAGTTACAAATCTCTTACTCCTGGCACTGGGAGCTCTGCTGTGGGTTGAGAGCACTGAAATGCTGTAAATTTCAGAACTTGTGCCAAAGACCAGAGCTGGGAAAGTTTGAATGAAAACTAAGATGTGTTATTTTTTGACAGCAAATGGATTGACGATTGGAACGAGCTGTCTGAAGGTAGTGGGGACCCTCCATACTTGATACTGCAATTCAAGGCCAGAAACTTTTCAGAAAGATGCTCAAGCCTTTGGGCTCAATGCAGGAGTAATGAAGTGGAAACTTTATGACCAGCATTACATGAGGTTCAGACAGGACGGTCTGATGCGCTTTCTGACTTTAAGTTTTATGTCTTGGTGCTGCTAGACTCAAGATACTTTCTCCATTTTCTGCAAAGTGCCATGCATGCCATCCCAGGTGTCTGTATCCTAGCCTGAGTACGTGGTTTGGTGAGTGGCTGAGCCGACCGACAGCTCCCAAAGGCTCATCTCCCTCCGGATTCTGCCAGTGTGGGCCTGTCCTCAACTTGGAGCTTTGGCACTCATCCAGCCTGGCCCCAAGCTGATTTGTCTCACTAAACCAGCAGGAAACTATCTTGTTTTAATTGTGTTTTATTCTGGCTGTGTTAGTCCTTTTATGGGTTCCTGTGGTTGAATTGGCTCGCAGAGGGGCCAGACAAGTTCAGGAACTGGTGTAAGATAATCAGCAGGAGAGGAAGACTGAGAGTGAAGGACGGGCCTGCCTCATTTTGGCCTCTTGGAACTATTGGCTTGGTTAACCCCATTTTGAAGTAGCTTCACTGTGGTGCATTTTCTAAGGCTCCGGCACAGAGGCAAGAGACAGGACTAGAGAATTCTTGGTCCGATCCTCTGCGATTGTTGTTTTCCTTAATTCCAAATCTGCCCTTCCATTGCAACTTTCCAGTCTTATGCTCTATGCATCTCTGTTGTTGCTTCTTTGCTGTAATTTTTGTTATTTCTTTCCTTTACGTTTCCTGTAAGTGACCAGTCCTTTACTGTGTGGAACTTCTTCAGATTCCAGCTTAGACCCATTTGCTTATCCACAGTTTCTCTTGGAGAGGGTTTAAAAATACACAAGCAAAGCCTGTCTTAGGAGACCAGTCAAGGAGCTGACAAAAGTGGGTTGCTTAGCGGAGGTGGCCTAATAAAACGGGAGTGGAATTGTACTGTGTGTCTTTGGGACGGCTTCCGGGTGGTCTGTTCCCACGAGTTTCTGTCCTGCTGGTATGGAGTTGCGTGGGTTTCAGTGTGCTCTCAAGTGAACAGAGATGTGTTTGTTTCCCATCCTCGTAGGGTGTGATAGCCCCAGCAAGTGCTTCTCTAAGTAATCGGCACCTTCGGCCTCACTCATTGTGATCTCACAAGCCATCATGTCTGTGATGTCACAATGGAAGAGATTCTGGTGCTGTGACATAGATGACATATCTGATGGTGCCTTTGACGTATCAGCCAAGGAATGCAGCGGGAAGAATGAGCTCAAGAAATGGGAGAGACCTTCCTTAATCCAAGAGTGACTCCATCCTGTAGTCAACCCTTTCCATGTTTCTTTATCTCTTCCATAACGGTCATATAGAGGGAAGCTGGTGCCTATATAGAGTGAATTATTTCTTTTTTAATTGAACTACTGAGATGCATGTATCTCCTGGATGAGTGGCTGCCTGACTTTGCTCCTGTAACCCTCAATCTTCTCTGCTGTTACCCTCACTTGTATTGTATCTAATTTTAGACTGTAAGTTCTTGAGAACAGGGACCTCTTCATCAGTAGTGGGAAGAGGCTGGGTGCAATTGCAGAGTGCTGTAAAAACAAAATAATTGATGCTGAGTTGTATCTGAGATGAGTAATGATGGGACAGCATATAGGCATCCTGTGGCAATGCTTTGGTAAAGTTATGTTACAAATTTTCCAAAACACAGGCTTGGTTGTCTAGCAGTGCCCGAGACAAACCCAGCCAGAAGCGAAGGAAGTGCAACCATGGATTCATGTCCAAGGGATGATACTGTGAGCTTAAAGAAGCAAATTGACCTGTCTAAAATTATGTTACATTATTAAAACGGTTCTAAAAGTTTTGTGTTTTGTTGTTTGTTTTTATGTTTTTGGTTTGGTGGTGTTTGTTTTTTTTATTTCCAAGTTTGGATGGTGACAGTGGATAAGTGGGTTTCTTGTTTCCTGCCTCACAGGCTAGCCAGATGCTGTCATTTTCAGACTGTAGTATGTCTAATGAAATATTTGGGTTTAGGTTAAGGTTGATTTAAAAAAAAAAAAAAAGTTACCTCTATTGTTCTTCAGTTGTATCTTCATAGAACTGAAATGTGGGCTCACATTTGACCTCTGAATATACATCTGACCAGCTACCAAAGTGGAAGTCCTGCATTTTATGTTATACTCTGTTCCAGCTGTTGCTATATTTATGCAATTTTGTTCTACAAAAAAGCATATTACCCTATCTTTTTACTCTTTATATTGACAATTTAATAAAATAAGACACTGTAATAAAACAAGACAAACCTGACTTGCATTTTGGATTGGTTTTAGTTGCTCTAGCCTTGATTTCAGTTGACTGTTGGAGACCAGGAGTCAGAGGTGCCCCTACTCAGGCTTTGTACAGGGAGTAAACTGAAGCGTGGGACTCTTGAAGCTTGCTTGCTTTTATTTTTTTATTTTAGTTTGTCTTGTCCTTTAGATTGGTGTGGGGTTTTTTCTTTTAGTTTTTAATATGAAGAAGTGCCATATTGTCATAGAAAAATAATTTAATATGTAAATAGATACTCTCGTAAAACATACTATTTCTTGGGTCACCCCTCCAGCCTGAACTCAGGTGGTTTTTTTTCTTGTCCTCTCCCTACAGCAGCTTCTCAGTTTGGATGGTGAAGGGAAGTATTTTTGGCTTGAAGGCAAGCTGTTAGATTTACACCTTTGCTTGCTGTCAGGTGATTTTAATTAAATGTTGTTGCAAAAAGTAAATATTCATGTTATGTGCAAAGAGCCTATTAAGCTCGAGTTTGTAGGCCAGTTTGTCTCCACATTGATGAATTTGAATCCTTGGCAACTTTGGTGGTGCACCTCTCTGTATGTGGCTTTGGGGCTGTCCCGAAGGTGGGGAAGAGCACTGGCAATGCCCTGCCGGCTTTTGTCACCAGCGTTCCTCATGTGGCAGGAGTTCCCCAGCTTGTTTCTTGCCGCTTGTGGTCGCTCCTAAGTGGCTTCCCCAGTGGAAGCCTGGAGTGCGACAGCTGCCAGTGCAAATTCTCCGCTTCATGCTCCGTGGGGCTCCTGGCAAGCCGGCGGCTACGGCTGGCACTTGTCTTTCTCCTGGCTTTCCTTACTTGCTGATGATCAAACTGCTGAGCTTTAGTATCACGTTCTTGAACCACTAACAAGCAAGAGGTATGGTCAGCCTCAGCTTGTCCTGTTACCTGCGGCTGATGTCTAGAGATTAATATTTTTTTTTAGTTTTTTTTAAAAAGACATTTCTTGATTGTAGGCAGTGATGTCGCGTGTGGCACACACTGTTATACAGCACGTAATGTGAACTTTATCTTGTAGCTGAAACCCACCACAAGTGGTCATTTCCCATGTTATTGGGTGTTGCAGATATAAAGTGCTGTAATGTTTTCCTGGGTCTGTGTACAATCTGTCAAAATAATTCCAGAGGTCCAGCCTCAGTTCATGGTCCCACTACGTTTCATACGCATCTGTGTAAGGAATTGGAACTGTGTGATATGAAATATTAACCTAGTAGGGTTGAATGCCAGATGTGACATCTTGTGCTGTCTGAGATTATAATCTGACCCTGTGTGCATAAGAAATATATATGTGGTGTTTTATATAGGCTTGGAAATTATGTGGATTTATATGGATAGAGCCAGGTTTCTAATTCTTGAAGCTGTGTTGCTTGCATTGTTGTCCGTTGGAAAAAAACCACGGGATAATTACTAGTGCTTTGCATTGTCATAGCTGTTATAAATGCTTTACATGACTTCTAATAAAGTGTGTTTGCTCACCAGCTATCTTGTGCTCTGAGGCACTCTGACCTTGCCAAAGAAGATGATGTGAGGTCTTCCCAGGGCACCTAGAGCAGTGGCTGGGTAAACATGCAGTTAAAACTTCATTTGGCTGAAGATGCAGGCTTGCAGTGGGGTTGCTCTTATTTGTATGCTGTGTGTGTAGGGGGATGGGCACGCAATCCCTGAGTCGCGCACCTTTGTTCGGAGCATTGCTCCCTCTGCTACAGGCAGCAGTGGGACAGTGGGGAGAGAGGCTGCTTTGGGATTGGGGAGCCTGATCCTGTCATTAGATGTGGACCACCTGCCGAAGTTGTTAGTGTAAACAGGAACTAGATATTGGCTATTACTTCCCTCTGCTGATGTCCCACGGTGCCTGTGTGGCACAGAGCTGCTGGAGTCTGGAGTGGTGCTGCCATGTCTGTGTGGTGACATGCCTGGCGCCTGCCGAGACAGCGGTTTGCCTTTGCCACGTGGACTCAGTGGCTTGGGAACCTCGGCATCACTGTACATGGTGCGAGGCAGCCTCGAGATCAGTGGGTTCATGTCTGATGTCCTAGTCTTGCCAGTTAAGATACATTAGAGAAATACTGATCTTGCTGTGTGTGGGTGGATAATGTATGTTTTATTGCCTATATTTGATATAGGGGTTGGAGCCCGCCTGCCTCCCCCACTCCAACTGTATGTTTTACTTTATGCATTAGGCTAAAGACCAGGTTTTACCACAAACTAATTTACAGGCTGTGTTATTCTGAGATTATATTTGCTATGATGGGCCTTTAGATTCATAGCTGGTAGCTTGAAGATTTAAAGCACATATACCTTAAATATCTCTTATCTAGGGCAGGTTAGGAGTGAATGTAACTAACTTCTGTTTGACTGTAATGCATTTATTAATGACAGTAAAAGCTGTAGATGGAAAAGCAGTAGGTAGAACTGAGCCCCTTTAGGATAAATGCAATGTTGAGCTCTTCACTAAGGTTTCGTAACCTGAGTTCTCAGTTTCTTCCCAGTATGTGCTGCCTAGCACACTGCTTTAATAAAGCAGGCAGTCCCCCAGAATGTGAAAGCCATGAGGTGTGGATGCATTTGCACCATAGAATTGGCATCATGGGCACTGGCTCAGTCTTAAACATCTCAGCTCCTTTGATTTTTGCCTTTCACTCAAAACCTTGGAAAGGGAAGGTTACCAAATGCATGTTTACTTGGAGCACACAACCTGCTCAGCTGCAATTATCTCCTAATCTGGTCCTTCCAAGTTTCTCTGGTCTCGCAGGTAAATACAGATTTAGCCGTTATTCAAGGCATATTATTTACCTCATTAAGTGTGTGTTTTGGCATGTGCATTATTTACCTGACAGACTAACGAATGGGAGAAAGCAGACGCTGTCTTTTGTGCAAATAGCGACTTTGTTCGTGGGTGACAAGTCCTCTGTTTCTCCTCGCCCATTTCAGCTCCGTGTCATGTGGCGGGTGAGTCCAGCCCTTCATGGCAGAGCGAAAAGTGAGCACAGGCATGGGGAGACCAGGCTCATGGGTGGCATGAGGTGCAGCAGAGCTCTTGCCCAGAGTCATGAGCAGTGGGATCATCCATGGGGATGGATTTCAATACCTGGGTTGTGAGACGTGTATGGATGGGTACAGTAAGAGGGGATACTCATATCTTTGTTCAAGAGGGCTCTGTTGTTGCAGTTTGTTTTGCTATCAGTCGCTGTACCCAGCCATGTAACACCTTCACGAGCTGGGCTTGAGCTCTCATCACAGTTAACAGCCCCGAGGCTGACCTGCCTTGTGCAGTGAGAGTCCTGTCAAGTTTTTCCTGCATTATTTTAAAACAAAAAAGGGTAGAGAGGGAAATCCTCTCACATGGATAATGTAATTAATTAAATAGCGTTTGTTAAATAGAAGCATCAGAAGGTGATGGCTGGGTGAGGTATTTCTTTGGGAGGAAGACTGCAAGCTATAAAGTCCTGCTTGCATTTTACAGTTCCTGCAGTCCACATGTGGGTTAGTTAACTGATGTCCTCCTCTGAGAAATAACTGAAGCAAGAAATGGAGTGTAGCACTAGAATAACATCTCTGAGAAACGTCATACACAGAGCAAATGAGAACTTCCCTGGGGAGGAGCCATCCAGCCAGCAGACATGGAGATTTGTAATGGAAGTAGGAGGTTTTGGTGTAACTAACAGATGTTTCAGGGCCAAGCTGTTTGGTTCAGTTGCAGTGTTGATAAAGTGAATTGCTGTATTTAATTCCTACCATGTATCAGAAGTTGCTTTGTATATGAAAAGATGGAAAGGCCTCAGAAATTTCAATGGGGTTTAGATGAGATTTTCTATGTTTCAAGTGGCTTGTGTTGTGTTCTACTACGATAAGGTTCAGCAGGGGGATGTCATCTGGTGCCTGGAGCCACGACTGTTGTATGTCTCTTAGCTCTTAATTTAGAGCTGTTTGTAGAGGTTAATTTCCAGTTGCCTGTGATTCTGGACACCTTGAGCTCAGTCCAAATGTCATCTGTTGTGCTTAGAGCAGGTTACTGTGTTATTTCAGGTTTGCAAGGCTGGAACCTCCACTGAGAAGCACAGAGGAAATCCCTGTCAGAGGAGGACAGTGAAGAGATACTAGCAGAGGTGAGATGTATGTGTGCAGGAGTAACATGAGTCTCTCTTCAGTTTCAGATGCCTCTGGATGTTCAATGATAGCACTCTTCCATACTGGAGCAGCAAAGTTTCTCCATACCTTACTTCCGAGGGCAAGACAAGCTGTGTGCTCCCTCCTCCCTGCTGGTGTTCTCAAAGGGTACAGCTCCATCGTAAGCAGGAAACTGGCGTCCCACGGCTTTGGAGCTTCCATGGCAGCAATGTCATCCTTCCCTCCACAGAGATATCACTACTTCTTAGTGCTGGATTTTGAGGCTACATGTGATAAACCTCAGATTCACCCTCAGGTAAACAGTCAGTCCTCTTCATTATCCCCTTGAAAGCTGCTGCTGTTATTCTGAGAGGTGGGAGGAAAAGGCACAGTGCTGGCTCACTTGTTTTCTCTGGTTTGTCCCACCTGCTTTCTGTTGCTCGTCCACTAGGGCTCTTGCCAGTCACCTGCTCTCTCAGAAGCAATGCCAGGACTGTTTGGTGCGGTTCCATCAAGGAAGTGACAATTTGTGTGTTATCGAAAACATCTTTAAGTCATGTATATTTGTTGTCTGCCTGAACTGGGGAGGGTCTACAAATTTTCGGCTGAGAACCCTCGTTAGTAGAGTGCTCATGGCAGCCTGGTTTGATTCTGCAAGGAAAAAGGCTGCTGGTATCCAAAAGCTCTGTGAAAAGAATAGTTTTGTTGTGGTTTAAACCCAGCTAGCAGCCAAACACCATGCAGCTGCTCACTCAACTCCCCTGCCCTGGGGGATGGGAGAGAGAATTGTAGGGGTAAAGGTCAGGAGACTTGTAGGTTGAGATAAAAGCAATTTATTAATTGAAATAAGATAAAATGTAATAATAATGATAGCAGTGATAGAAATGAGTGATGCACAGTGCAGTTTCTCGCCACCTGCCAACTAATACCCAGCCTGTTACTGGCTAGCAATCCCAGAGGAAGGAAAACTGTGAAACCACAATTCCAGAAGAGTCTGAGCTTCATAGCCAACCCTCATCCATATAACGTGCATGACATTGTATGATAGCAGAATATTCTATTGGCTGATTTGGGTTCATTGCTCTGGCCGTTCTCTATCCCGGCTCCTTGTGCACCTGCACACTAGCAAGACATAGGAAGCTGAGAAGTCCTTGATTTCTTAGCAGCAACTAAAAACATCGGTATATCATCAACATTCTTCTCATACCAAATCCCATACTAAATCCAAAACACAGCACTATTCTAGCTACTAAGAAGAAAAATTAGCTATATGCCAGCCAAAACCAGGACAAATTTGAATGATATGAAGATATGCAACATAATGGTGTTTCTAAGTAGAGAAGAACAAGAGTTTGGAGCTATCTGTTCTTGGTAAGTCATCTTGCCTGGGTGTTAACTCTGGAGTGTAATGAGGCAGGAAGAGTTCAGCTCCAGAACTGTGCCCTACCACTTGAGACATACGGAGATCCAGATGAAGTACAGAGGTTTTTCTGCAGACAGTTGTTCCATAGTAGTGTAGAGCATATTAGTAAATATATTTTCAGTTGCCAGCAGGATGGGCCTAGGTTTTCCACTTAAATCAGAAAACTGTGATTAAAAAAAAAACCAAACCAAAACAAACAGCAAACTAATATTGGGCCTGTAACAGACAATTTCTAGTCTCTAAGGGATGCTGGAACTTGGAATCAAACTTGACTCCTCTCTTCCCCAGTAGTGCCTTGGTGAGCGCTGCCTGCCTCTCATGTTTCTTGAAAGATGGACAGCAAATTCCCTGATCTTTTCCTGGATGTTTGTGGGAGGTTGTTGTGGCTCTGCATCCAGTCCTGCCAGCAGGGTCTTAACCGCTCTCCAAGTGAGATGTCAGGCTATTTCCTGCACGCTCCGCCTCGGGTGCACAGACCTGTCAAAGCTGTAAATTGGATCTACCTTGTCCCTTTGGATATGGGCTTGGTCTGTGTGCATTTTGATGCAAAACCATGATGCATGTGGAGCTAGTTTATGGCTGGTAGTAAAAAGGAGCATGAGTGGAATATGATTACTACTGTTTTAAGGAGCTTTGTCCCCAAGTCCTTGCCAGGGAAAGTAATGGTCTGGGCCAATGCAGATCTGCTATATATTTTGTTGGTGAGATAGCACCTTTAAGGTGGAGATGTTCTTCAGTGTTGTTTTTTCAGTCTGCTGTCTTCACTGCCTGTCCGCATCATACTGTATGTGAAAAGGACTGTCAGTCCCTCACATCCTTACCAACAAATCAGTTTGACAAATAAAGAAGTAGCTCTTGCTATGTGGGAATTGGTATAGCTGGAAAGACTGAAGGTCCCTGCCAGAATTGGGCAACTTCATAAAATGAGACTTTAGTTGATGCTCCTACCTGCAACTTACCTTTTTCCTGACTAGCCTGGCTTTTGTTCTCTTCACTGCTGGGTTGTATGCCATGGTGAGCAAACTGCTATGTATTTCAGCAATGTTCTGGGCAAGGTTTTAGTGGCAGAACCTTTCACTGGAGCAGTAGGAGTCAGGTTTTGGAAGTTTGGCCTGAGGACAGACCTGGGAGCTAGAAATGGTCAGGTGCTGATCTTCATGGGATTCTAATCCTTTTTCTGCTTTTGTTTTAATACCTGCAAAATAGATGTCTAGATACAATGAAGTTCAAATGCATTGAGATTTGATGAGGAGGCTTCACATATGGAGCTGAGCTGTGATCCAGGTTACTTTAGGTAGGTAGGCATAGCTGTAAATTTAGCCAGCTCAGCCTGGAAGTCTTGCAGAGCACACTTGCCACTGTGCTGCACATTTCACATTTCTCACTAACTGCTCCTCAAAATATTCTGGCTTCTTACCAGAAACTACTGAAAGAGCTATCTTTTTATCTATGCTAAGGTGTGTGACTGCTGCATCTGCTTCCCCTCCCACTGTATTTACTTGTGCTCTTCTGCAGCCGGGAGCCTCACTAGCTTTATCCCTGGGGAAGTCCTTCACGCTCATTTGGGAGCCCTGAAGACTCCTTCATTTCCATTCCCTTTCACGCTGCCCGATCTCTCTCTGAGGTCTCATGGTATGGCCTCTGTAATGGGGATCAAGGAGGGTCAAGGACAGTGGTATTCCCCTGGGAAGGTGTCTGCATTGTGGCTCCATGGCTGGGACTGCTGGCTGAGTGCTTGTGGTTGCTACCCTTTGCTTTACAGCTTCTGGGTCAGGCACGGAGGGTCCTTCGTATTCCCTGCCCTACAGCCATGGAGGAACAGTAGCATCCTTGCAGTTCTGACTTCTGTGGCTTTTGACAGCTATGCCCCTAAATCAAAGCGAATGTTTATATGCATAAAGAAGCAGCTTAGCTTTATGGATTTTTAAAATACTTATTTATGAATAATGAGACCATCCCAGAGTGAAAAGAAGGTGGAGGGTTTAGCTGCATTAGCCTGGATGGATAGGTTGGAATACCTGAAAGAATAGAGGCACAGTCTGTGTCGTGTAGTGTTTTACCCAGCCAAAGGCCAGTATGGGTTGGCAGTAAGGGATGTTTATATTTGGCCCCTTGTATCTTTGTAAAGCTTACCTTGTGCATTTGGGATTTGATCCAAAGCCTGGTGGGGTCAAGTGGGAGCAGTTGTTCTGTGGAGGCTAGTGCACCTTGGAACACGATGGTGGTAGCATGCTTCATTTTTCAGCTCTAACTCTGACTTTTCCTTTACTGTCTGCTACAAGTTTATACGTATCTGCTGTTTTTATATGCTGTCAGCTTGTAGAGCTGGGTACATATGGCGCTTTAGCTACACGAGAGAAGATGCATTAATAAGTGGGAGTCTTGCTCTTCTGTCCCTTTGTCCTTGTATACACCAGTGTTTATGATGGTCAGTACTTTCAGTGACTGTGTTAAGGAGCTCCCTAGGCTCAGATCTGTGGCTGCCAGTAACCTTAGTTTATGAATGCAGTGAGTGGGTGTGCCTCTTTTGGTCAGCAAGCCAAGTATTTGCCTTCAACTTCAGAAGAGTAGATGAAAAGCAATGATTGTTTCTAAACATAAAAAGTCTGAAGGTAGAAATCAGATCTGTTCAAAGCTGAATTTGAAATTAAGCTTCTGCATAGGATGTCAATCTCTACTGCAATGTATTAAAGCCACTTCAATGAAAACCAAATCAAATTCAAGTTTGTATGTCTGCTGCATGGGAGTGTGAAAGAGTATCAGCCCCCTGACCTGGAGCTGGACCTAGGAGTTGATAAGCTGCTAAATGAGCTTTTTGTGATGATGAAGTTGCGTTTCTTTTTTTCATGTCAGTTTTTTCAGGTGCTTGGCATCAGTGTCTCATGCTTACTCAAATTTGATAATCAGTTGGGAATTAGAAATTTGCCTCTTCTGAACTCTCTGTAAGAGGAAAATATGAAATGTTCAGGTCTTCTAATTGCCCAAGGAGGTTGTGACCAGAGGCAGAAGAATAAATTGTTTACAGACAGTAGTTTCCTTGTATTTTCCTTGATATTTTTCTTTAGTGTATCCTACATATTTCAAGTTTGTTTAGCATGTGTTTTGATTGTTATTTGGGGGGGATTTTGAATTATAATTGCTGTCAAATGAAACTGGACATACCGATAAATACAGAACATCACTCTCCATACCCATAAACACAGACTAGGAATAAGCATATGTTCAGTTACTAATTTACCTTTAAGTGTACAAACAAATCTGGGTGATCATAGTACATTTCTTGATCAGCAAAGTGTATTAACAAACTGGAGCCAGTCTTTCTGTACGATAATATTAGGCACAAATACACGACAAGGTTAAACTGGGCTCAGGCTGTGTTTCCTTGAGTGCTCATGTGAAAGAGCAGTAAAGGTGTTTTCTCCCGAACATCTGTCTTGTGGTTCTGGCTTGCAGTTGTGGGCAGGGGCAGGTGGAGTGGCTGATGATCACTGCCTCTCTGCTGCCTGTACTGCTCTATCTGTGGTCTCGTTCCCATGACAGGGACAACTGAATGATGTGTATCTGCTCCCCAGACACTGTGATTTATAGACTGACCTTGTAATGGGAATGGATGTTGATTTCCACCAAATTTAGGATGTAGCAACAGATGTGAAGGCCCTGCTGAGCTCCCCTTGGGAGCAAGCCACCTTGGGAGCCATAGCCTGGGCTCAGAGGACTTTCTAGGAGGAATAAGTCCCTGAAATCACAGACCTACTTTGAGAGGAGGTTATGGAGGGACTGCTGGTTCCCTGCAAGGTATCTTCTGTGTGCTTTTGAAGTGGTACTCTGTGGAGCCTCTATCAAGGCAATCCTAGCTGAAGGCCAGGATGAGAGTGGAGAAGGTGGCTCACACAGTAATGGGGATAACCACAGTCTTACCCAGAGGTGGATAATGGAGATGTGTCCATGCCTGCCTAGTCTATCTAGATGTCCCCATGTAGCAGCTTTCTTCTTGCATGGTTTTTGTGTGGCTGTTAGGCTCAGGGCATTAGAAATCACCTGCCAAAACCTTTATTAAGGATGATCATGAATTGCTGAAAAGTGAAGAAATTCAGGCTTGTTTCCCATGGCAACTTTAACTCGGCACTCTTGTGCAGAAGTATTACGGTGGAATATTAATCTGCAATTACCTGTCTTCATGCAGCTTAGGCTTGGGTGTAGTTTTAAATACATAGTTCTTAATTCAGCTTCTTACAGTGTTGTTTCTAGAGGAATACCGTTAAAAATGCATGTCGGAGTGACTTACAGTATTTTCATTTTTTTAATAAAAGTAAGTAAATATTTATAATCTCTTTGCCAGTTATGGCTGTTAGGCCATCTCATGTCAGATTCTCATGTCAGAATCTTTTGGGTTCCTAGAGAGGCAGGAAATACACCACATAAAAGCCATTTCAGATGGGTTTTTCTGTTCATGTTAATTGTTTGGACAATCTTTTGAAAAACTTTTTGGGGCCTTATAGCTAGTTCCTCTGAACAGTTAAAAATTCTGTGAAGAGCACATGAATATCCATAGCTCAAAATCCTACAAGCTGCATGTGAAATTAAAGATAAACTATTCTTTTTAAATAATATTTTCTGTGTCGTGTGCTTCATTCTGATTCTGTTGGACCATTATGAAATCTTGTTTTGACCAGTATGGAGAATACTGTCTTTATTTTTAAAGATATATATGGAAGACCAGTGTTTCGGAGAGGCTTCTGCAGGTTCTGAGACAACCAGGTGTGGTGTAGCCCTCAAAAGCTGCATTCTCCGTGGCAGTCATTTTGTCTTGGAGACCTCCCTCATTCTCCCAGTAAGTGGGGACAACCTTGCTGTGACCCGTATGAGTCTGACAGGGTGGGTTATGGCTTCAGGCAACAGAATTAGCTGTATTTGTTTAAAACTCCATGAGCTAGAGAACATGAACAGTTACTAAACCCATATCTCCTGGAGAACCCAACCACAAGACCACCAGGCAAGACATCTGATGTATGAAAAAAAAATTCAAAGCAATTTCATATTTAAAGATACAAACCCAGCATTGTTGTAGCAACAAGCCTAAAATACCAAGGCACTCAGGTGGCCAATTGCTGCAGTCCTAACCTGACCCAACCTGCTTGGCTTTTGGCTGGTTATTGACAGGCCGATGAGATGACTCCTTTAAAGCAATCAGTCATGTTGCCCTTTCCCTCACAGTGTGCTGAGACCCCACATCAGTTATGCATCCCGGCGTGCAATTCCCCACCTGTGCTGTTTGAACACTGTATCCGTAGCTGTGCAAACATTACACATCGTTTAGGTGACAAGTTGCAAAGTTAAGTAGACTTGTTGTTACAGCAGAAAGTAGTTGAGCCGCAGTCACCCTGAAAAGGAAAGATCCAGGCCGGCTCAGGAACGTGCAGGCCCGCTGTATCGTGTTTAAAGGTCTGCTTGCCTCTCCGTAAAGCCGCTGCTGAGGGTAATGTGTGCTGCTGGAAGTGCTCACACCACATGTGTTTCTCAAGTGAAGGGAGCGGGTGCTGCAGGTTTGTGCATTCGCTGCGCTTGTCCTGCCGTG
This sequence comes from Eurystomus gularis, assembly GCA_013400335.1. Lineage (NCBI taxonomy): Eukaryota > Metazoa > Chordata > Aves > Coraciiformes > Coraciidae > Eurystomus > Eurystomus gularis. Next base: position 270,559 of record VZZY01005240.1, on the reverse strand, counting down.
CGTATGGCCTGGTAGGGTCCCTGATGGTCAGCGTGTACCTGCTGCTCTTTCCCAGCCTCTGAGGTAGGGGGGGTATTTTACATCCCTCCCAGCATGATGGTTTAAAAACAGGCAGTATTCTTCCACATTGTGGTATCTATATAGTGCTGCATGGGGATGCTGCTTTTCAGGGCGCTGTGGTTCCTGAGGAGTGGTCTTTCCTGCGTTAAGATGGTCTTTTCTTAGTCTTGAACAAAATCTTTCTGATAAAGTGCAGCTCAGCTCTTTGGTGAGGAGGGCATAGGACGTGCCTAGGTCCTGTGCTTTTCTTCCCATTGTGCCAAGCTGGCGGTGCGGCCATCCCTCTGTTGTCTTTGTTGGTCTGTGTACTTGGTAACTGCAAAATAGCTCTTTGTTATGTCCCTTAGTTCCTCTCTGCCAGGAAGAAATGTGCTGTCACCAGCAGCTAGTTGTGATGTCTGTAAAACCCTGGGTGTTCATTTACATGCACTAGTGTGCCCTTTCTGCCTATCCCAGATGTTTTAGTGTTGCTGGGAACATTGATCGTTTGTGCTGCTCAATATCAGGTGAAGAGGTTGAGTCTTGAAATGATTTGATAATTCTGCAACAGGGACTGCACAGGGAGGTTGCCTCCAGTAGAAAGGAGCAGACATGAAAAAGGATATAGTGTAGTTGTCATCTTTTAATGGAAAGGTAATATTTGGAAATGTGTGTGTGCTGCTTTTAACCTGGTTTGAGTACTAAACTTCCCCCAAACCATCAAGCTTAAATTGTTGTTGACTGTGTTGGTGGAGATTTTCTGGGTGGTTAAATATATGTCTTAGTAGTGCTTGAAGAAACAAGTTGAAGTGTTGATGTCTGTTGGTCTATATTTCTCATCCCAGGTGTGGAAAGAGTAGGGAGGTTCTGCCTTTTCCTTGATGTCTGGGTGCTGCTGGAAAGATCAGACTAGCTTTGTGGGTTTTGGCGGATGAGATGATGGTGAGAGGCAGGAACCAGCCGCGAGCAAACGACTACCAAAAGTTTTGTTCAGGATGGCAGGGCAAGGGTTGTGAGCCAGCTGTCAAGATTTTAGGTGCAATGGCAGGTATGAAAGAAGTCCCAAAGTGCACGGTGATAAGTTTGGGGGGAAAATGTCATTTGCAAGACATGTGACTCCTCCTTTTCTTGGCCCTATAAGAAGGGACCTCAGTTGAGGAAGTGCTTTGCTTTGGATTCCATACTTTACAAAAAAAAAAAAAAAAGAAAGAAGAGACTATTTCAAGATGATGCAAAAGAAAAACAGTGAGTGTGAGCAGGGGTCTGCAAAATGCAACTGTAAGTGCAGGCTGGATGGCATTGAGGTTGTGTTTAATGCAGTGACGAGGGGTATGTATGATGAGGTCTTCAGTTGTGAAAATGAGAAAGGCAATGCTCTGGCCTGTGTCTAGGAAGAACAGTCATGAATTTAAACAAGGGAAATTCTGATTAGACATTTGGAAAAACTTTCCGGTTATAAGACTAATGAAACAGGAGGATAGAGTGCCTGGGGAGTGCGTGAGTCTTTCTTATTGGAGTCTGTAAAAACAGCCTAGACAAAGTCAGAAATTATTTAGGGGGAGGTGATGCTGCCCTCAGGCAGGTGCATGGACTAGATGCCTCTCTTAAAGCTCAAGCTCCTGGAGGCATGTGATTAGATGAGAATTTCAGCTTCTATTAAAGAAAGAGAAATGGTCCCTCACCCTCACAGCTGTAAGGAAGCACCTGGAAATATGAGCCAGGTTTGATACCAGTGCGGAACCTAAAATACAGCTCAAAATTTATCTTTGAGGAAATCTAGCCTTTGACATTGGGCTGTAGTGGCTGAGTGTTGGGGGTAGGCAGTGAGGTTCACCTAAGAGCGGAGGAGGGGGAAGAAACCTTGTATATCCAGTGATTGGGTAGCAGAACATGTATTCACATCATTTTATCCCAGTGTTTCTTAATCTTTCCATACTCCTGCCAGTTCTCTGGTATTTTGATGTGTATTCCCCTTCACATGTTCCGACATATAACAGTTGTTTAAACATATGAAATTGTTGGGTGCATGCATATGTGTACTTTAAGCTAAGTAGTGATAGAAAAAGAAATTTGGGGGTCATCTGCTTCCCCAAAGACCTTTTGACAGGGTTAATCAGTACACAGAGTAACTTGGCTGGGACGGGAGGGCTGAGAGACTCCTTGCCGTGTGTGCAGGTAGGCATCCTTTGGAAAGTCAGCGTAGCCCTGATTCAGCAGAAGTCCTGCTGTCCCTCACTGCAGAGGTGTTGCCTTTATGGTACTTTTTTTTGTTGGTTTAACAAAAATTTAGAAGTTGGGAAAAGACCTATGAGGTCATCTTGGTTACTGCCCCTGAGGGCCAGTGCAAGGTTGCTCACTTGGAAATGGCTTGAGTTAAAATAATAATTAAGGGAGAGGATGGTAACTGGGGAGGCAGATCTGTTAGGCTAGTGCTGTCCTTACTATGTCCCTTTTCGATTTTAATTGCCTCGGAAAAAAAGGAAAATCACAAGGCTTTAAAAGCTCTGATTCTTCCTGCTCTTCAACCCCCCACCCCCTCCCCGATCTTGGAGGCATCAACTCTCATCTGTCAAAGTGTAAATCAGCAATTAAAACACAAACAGCGAAATGCCAAAGATGACCCGAAGCACAAAGCAACTGACAAACAAGTCCGGACAAATCGGCGGATAATTTATAAGCATTGCCCTAAAATCTAATTATTTGGCAATTCGAATTTGCAGCCGGCCAGGGCTGTGCAATAAATTTAACCCGCCATAAATTATTTAGGAGCAGCCCGTGGTGTAAATCAAAAACACGAGTGTTTGTTTAAGAAATAAGCTCCTTGTGCATAAAATGACTTTTTTTCTTTAAAGAGGCGGGGGGAAAAGGCATCCCTGAACAAAATGAGCTGGTGCTGAGGCTGTGTCCCTCCATGGAGACTCCTTTCCCTCTTCTGCTCTTACCTTTTTTGAAGGTGTAAAGGGATCTTTTGGTAGGAAGTTTTATGCTTTTCCTTATCAGAAATAATGCCTTTCTTTCAACGGCCTCTGCTTGGTTTTATTGCATTTTGAACAGTCAGCTCTGATTTTTATGGGCATCTTTTATTCTTGTGTTTATTAAACTTCTTCACATCGGGGTGGGAATAAGGGATAAATTCTTCTCTGGTAGTTTTTGAACCGAACAGGCTACATGGTCTTCATCAAAGTGTCCTGAAGTGTGAGCCATGAAGTTCTTGCTGGGCATTATATTCTTGTCGTCTAATGATGTTAGCGCTCCCCAGATCCAAAAAGATAAGCAAAAAGATTCCTCTGTGGGAATTAGCGTAACTTCAGATGCTTTCTTTTCTGAACTCCAGAGCTCTGTTACAGGAAATGATTCAGAGTATAGTTGTGTGCTTGTTGATTTCTTTTATTAGCAAGATCAAAACAGCTTAATTTGTGCATCCCTGCTCGGGCGTTAGGGGGAGGGGGGTTTTGTTTAGGATGGTTAGGCAAGGAAAGGCTGGGTTTATAGCGCTGCTTTCACATGCCCTTATGAATTTTTCAAATCCCTCTTAAAAGGAAGTCCCTGGTCATGCCGCTGTGCCCTGCCACCTCCTGCTGCTGCTCAGCCCACTGGCCTGGGACAACCAGGTCACATGGGAGGCTTCCACGTGGAACCTCTCTTTTCTGGGAACAGTTTTGTTTTTTAAAAGGCAAAGATTCTGAGCAAGTTGTCCTATAGATTTGCATGAAATCATAAATGCAAGATTGTTTTAAAGAGAGTGGACCTGGTAACGGGTAATGTATCAGCCTCCAGCTCTGTAGGTTCCTATTGTTACCGTGTTTGGGGGCACAGCTGATGGGAGGGACAGGGTGCCGATGTCTTTTTCTTTAAGCGTGTTAATATTGATTTTAGAAGCTCTGTGTTCCAACAATATAAATGCAAATGCCTGTAATTGGGAGCTGCGTGCAGAATTTCTCAACAGAAAACATGCTCAACTTTTCATGACAATGAAAGGAAAATAAAAAGCCGCTTATTTATTGCTGGTGGTTTGAATCCTGGATTTCCTTTCAAGTTACCTTGCAGTGCTAAATAAAATATCTAATTGCAGTGCTCGCAAAATTCAAATGGGTACATTTGTTCTTCTGGTAGCTTGCGGCTGTTTGCAGCCTCTGGACACCCTCAGCATTATTTCAGCACATCTATAACTTCTGGTTGTGCTATAAGAAAAAGCTGGTGGTGGGGGAGGAAGACTTAGAAGCCGCAAATGCTGTTGTCACAAATCACTACTGAAGTTGGAACGTGTACTCAGTGTTGGAAGTGGCAATGGGTGAGGATCTCAAGGTAAAGCTTATGGATAATCAGATGCTGATAGAAGAAAGGAAGTGGCTATGAACCTCTCCCTTTAATTCCCTTGTGCCTCTCTCCTCCACCTTTCCCACCTGGGAAGAAGCAGCAAAGGTCCTTAATGGTGGAGATGGAGCTGAGTGTGTTGAGCTCACCGGGCTGCTGTGAAACGTGAGAGAGCGCCCGGCTGCCTTCCTGCAGCACCGTCTGTGTGTGTGTGCGCCTAAGTGCTCACCATTTCATAATAATTACTAATGAAATTCTAGATCTGTAATAACATTTTGGATATCTAAAAGAAACCATATGCTTGTAAAAAAAAAAAAAAAAAAAGAGAGGGAGAAGAAAAAAAGTGGAAACAGATCAACTTTAAGCCATAAATTCTTGGTAATAGAGGCCTCTTTCTCCCCCCCCCCTTCTGTTTATGTTTGATAGATATTTTTGTTTCTGCAGGAATGTCAACTCTTAATTTCATGATGTATCATGGGCTTAAGAAAATTGAATTTAATAAAGGCAAAAGATGAATGGCACCTTTAAAGGTCCCAACACTTGTCTTTATTAGCAGGACAAACTGCAGGGTCTCCAAACACTGCTTCTCTCCAAATGAAAGTTTAAATGAAAAGTACAGCAGTGTCACAGGTTAAATTTCATTGCAGGACTGGCTAACGTCGTTAGTGAGGAGTGGGGCTGATTTCATGGGGCTGGTATCTGTTGCCTTAGATACCAGTGGAGCAAACACTGCCAGAGACTGGAAAAATCTCTGCTATAGGAAGCGTGCAGATAAACAGCCTTTTGGGAAAGGTCCTTTACTGCTTGCTTCAAAAACTGACCAAATAAGCCCAAAAGTGTGGTTGCGCTTTGTCCCAAGGTGCTTGAGTCGCTCCTGGGGTTCCACCCCCGCTCCTGGCTGCATGCTTCCCACAGACTTGCAGTGATTCTGGACATTGTTAAATTTTCCACGTTTTTTTTAGTACAGCTTTTTATTTCCTCTTTCTGTCTTAATCCGACCCTCCTGGAAGTGCTTTTGGCCTTTGGTTCTGGAAGGCGAGCAACGCCTTTGTGTATCACATCAGTGGCAGGGCTGTCTTTCACTCTCGCTTTACATCCAGCCAATTGATGGCCCCTGAGGATGTTTCTGGTCCCTTAGGACCCATCTCAGCGTTGCAATGCAGCCCTGCTGTGAAATCCAGCTGGTGTGTGTCCCTCTCTGGGAGAGGTCCACTCGTCTTGTCCTGCTGTGGGCTTGCCCGCTTACATGGTCAACCCCTGGGTGGGATGCAGACCTAAGGGGCAATGAGCCTGCCCCGGCTTGGTTTGAAGGATGGGATGATGTTACCCTGCAGTTGTGCCTGGCTCTGTTATGATGTCCTGTCCATTGGATTCAAACTTTGTAGCCAGTTTTACTTCTGAACAGCAATTTGCTGCTTTCAGAGCCTATCTGTGGTAGCTCTTTTGAAGGGAGGATCAGCTGTGTCCAGTGTTTTACTCAGGTGGAGTTTCTCATGATTCCATGGGTCGTCTTGGGTGGCTGAAGCTGGTGGGTTTGGCTGCACCACTACAAGCAATCTGAGAGATGCTCGGGTGTTTTGCCTCGGTGTCCTCTGACCCTTCTAGCCCACAGCTTCAGTTTTGTCTCTTTCCTGGGGAAACTTGGTGGCTTCTAGTGGGGCGGTGCAGCCGTGGGGAAGGATGCACCCAACCCTCCGCTCTGCCTTAGCCTGCATGGCATGCACAGCGCATGGCACAGCCAGCTATGGGAAAGGGTTAAGCCCTGCGTCCTCTGCAGCTTGACTGCTGGGTGTCTACACCTGGGCACTTCAGCACTGTTAACACTTTATTTTATTTTCTCTATTTTTGGTAATTTTCCATCTCAGCGGCACGTGTGCCCCACGTGCCCTGGTCTGGGCTCTGTGCCTGCTGCTCCGGGGAGCTGCTCTCCTGCAGCCACTGGCTCTGTTCACCGTGGAAATTGGGTGTTTCTCCTGGCTATTTAAGTTATTTGTTGTTTCCATTTACCCACCCAGCTTCTTGCCCTCCCTCTGCCTGCTGAGGTGGTGATATCATCAGCTCATATGTATGACCACACGATAATTTCCTCCTGCAGGTCATGAGGGTTGCAGCCAGGGTCCAAAAACTGTGTTAGTTCCTCTGCAGCGGCTGCATTTTCCACATGCTAATTTTACTCACAGGAGTTGGTTTTTTGGTTTTTTTTATTATTATTATTTCTTGTTTGTCTCTTCCAGATGTTTTCAGGCATTTTTTTTGTTGTTAAACTAATTCCATTCATGTTTTAAAAATTTATGAAAGCGCTAATAAAAATGTCAAAGTGGTAAAAATGTTAGCTTTTGCTCTGCTTTGATTAAATTTTGCAAACTGTTTTTGAATATTAAAAAGCAATATTTTTTTTATTCTCTCTTCCTCTCTCTGTTTTTCTCCAGAAGTGATTTGAGAGGCTTGTTGCATGGATATCACTCAGCAGGCTCATTTGCACTCCAGAACCTTGGTGCCATGCATCTCTATTAAATAACATAGACAAATTATTCTTTAAAGACACCAAACAAATTGTCACTTCTACTCTTACATTAAACTGGAAGGAGGAAAGGGAGTGGAGAAGGAGGGGGGTGAACACAAAGGATTTTATCGCTTTTATTCAGTGGTTGGCTTTTTTAATTTCATGTATATTTTTTAATAATTGAGAAATCCATTGCAACTGGATTTGTTTAAACTTTTTATTAACAGGTCCATGTAAATTTTTGATTGCTGATTGTTCTAATAATTGAACATCCTTCTGATGAAGGGACATTTTTATTTCTCTATCAGCATAAATTGGCTACAAAGATGAAAATGAAGCAGGGCTTGCTACTGTGCTGTATCCCATAGGGATGGATTTGGTGGGGGCTTCCAGCTCATCTCCTCACTCTGTTGGAGGAGAGCAGTGCTCTTCAGCCTCTCCTGGGAAGGAGGTGCTTCATGCAGCAGCTTCTCTTGTCTGTCTGGTGGTATCGTCCAAAAGGAATGGCAAAGTGGAGAGGATGGGACTGGTCTTGGGGAGGGCACAGCCTCTGGGATGTCCTTGCTAAACACATGTGAGCCCATTGCAAGCACATCTCCGTGTTGTCTAGGTAGCATGTGTGAGCGGTGCTAGACTGTCTTCCTTAGGTTCAGCTCGGGCCATGTGTGCGGCTGCAGCGCTGAGCACAGACCTCCTTGCTGCCTGTCCTGGCTGCAGTGAGTGTCAGCACTGTCCTCCTCTGTGCTCATGGCGTTGGATGTGCTCTGTGCTCCCAGCACCGCTTTCCCACCTGTATTGCAGAGCTTTGTGCCAGGCTTGTTTTTGTTCAGGACTGTCAGGCCTCTCTTTTAACAGCCAGCTTGCTAGGCAGGATCATTTCCAGCTTCATTTTTTGTTTGTTTTAAATGAACAGCTGCTTTTCTTTTTGCCCTATTCAGGAAATCATCGAATTCCCTATCCTGAAGCTGAATGGCAGGACGATGGAGATCGAATCCACCTTTCACATGTATGTTCAGCCTGTGGTGCATCCCCAGCTTACGCCCTTCTGTACAGAGGTAAAGTGCAAAGGTTCCCTGGTGCCCCAAGAGTCTCCCTGGGAAGCAGGTTTTTGTTGCACCAGGGGTTGGAGTCGCTTCTTCATGGTGTGGCTGCAAGGCAGCGTGTCATGCCAGCCTCAAGTTAAGGACAAGGGGAATAATTTTCTGTCATTGCAGTAGCATGCAAAGATCTCAGTCTGGATTCATAAATAACTCTAGCTATGATCTGCTAACTAAGGTAGTTGTATATATGACTAATGAATGTCTAACTGGGTGACCACGAAATAAAAGCACTCATGTTAGCTGATGCTCAAAATCCTGTAGCCTCTCTGTGAGCTTTTTGTGATTTTACTGTGCTGCTCTTTGGTGGGGAAGGTCAAAGAAAGCATGGCTGAGGGAAGAAAGTGTCATATGGCTGCATGGTTCAGAGGCTCTAAATGACTCTCCCGTGGGCCTGCCTGTTGGGATTTGATGAGTCCTTCAGAGTGGTAGGATAACCCATGTCTATATTTTTAAGGCTTTCTTTTTGATGTCGTGCTTGTGGGGCACTTGAAATGATTGCTGGAGAAGTGGCCTCTTGTTACTTGGTTACTCTTATTGCTGAGGGCAGCAGCTCTCAAGCTGCGGCCACCTTTCCCCAGACACAGATGAGAGGGTGAAGGTGGTAAATGCGATCCCTGAGGGTTCAAAGGAATAGGGGAGCAGGGTTTTTCTTTTTTGGTTGGTTGTTTTTCTTTCCATACAAAAAGTTAACCATTTCTGCAAGTGCATTCCACCTCCCCACTGTAACCATCAAAACAAAGTTTAAGATCCTTTTGCTTGGGCTTTTTTCCTGACACTGAACTGGTTCAATGTTGGCCAGCTCAGGGACTAAAGTACTGTCTGTGGGAATCAGGGTATCCAAGTTCTTTGTTCAGTCCCTGTCTCATCTCGGATCACCACCACTGTGGTGTTTTCCCTAGCCTCTGTGGCTGCAGGTTTAAGCGCTTGAAGTGCTTGTCCCATGTGTACTAACTTGATGAAAGGTGATTCCTCTGTGTTCGGTGCAGTTCCCTCCAGGACCAGCCAGCCCCTTCCATATTTCCACATTGTAAAAACAAATACTTTTTTTTATTCTCTTGTAACTAAAAACCATCTGAAGGTATTTTATTTAAACTTAAATAAAAAAAAAGGCTAAGCACAGAAAACATTATTCCCAGGAGAGGGGCTTTCAGAAAGCTATAAATGTGTGAACACAGAGGGTTATAATGGAAGCAGTTTTGCAACTTTAATGCTAGAAGGCTGGACAACTACTTTGGCTCTCCTTATCCTCAGGAGACTTGCTGGACATATGCTTGTACAAATGTGATAAATCTCACAGCTTGCACCTGATCTTTACTAAAAGCAACGTCATGTTCTAGAGTAGAGCCTAAAATGCCCATTTTACTTGTCATCTAAATTCTAGAGAGAAGTTAATTAAATTTTTCTGGTAATTCCTCTATTGGGTCCTTCCCCCCACTGCTGAAGGTTGCAGCTCTGCTTTTACATAAGAGTCTGCATGACTTGCTTGGTGTGGCCGTCTGGGCTGAACGGAGCCTCCTGCCTGCTGCAGCCTGAGAACATTGAAAGGTTCTTTGGACACCAAGCTTGTAACAAAGACATTCAGCCCATCTAATGCTCCTGCACCGTCGTGCCCATATCTCTGTCTTCTCTTGCTCACAGGGGCCTGGAGCAGCTGTTAATGTCTCTGCAGGTTTGTGTCTCCAACGTGGAGCCCTCACGCAAGCGAAGTTGTGTGTGTGCACCAGCCATATGTTTGCAGGAGTCCCCAGGATAGGCATGAGTGTCCCAGCTACAGCGTTGTGCTGCAGACTCTGCTGCTCATCTCAGTCTGATGACTTGTGTCCAGAGTTGGGTAAAAATGGGCAGTGCTGGGGCCAGCAGGCAAAATGATGGCAGAACCCTAGCCTGTGTGTATCAGTGGCACAAAATGATCCAACTCACCAGGTTTGGCAAGTTCTCTGATATTAAAAGTGTGGATTATGGAGCTGATTTTAATCCTAGCCTGGAAGCCACTGGCTCTGGGTCAGCCCTCCACTGTGCCCGTGCTGCTCAGTGCACAGCGTGGCCCCTGGCCCTCCTGCCTTGGTGGTTGCCCTGCCTGTTGCAGGGGGTGGTCCAGGGAGTGGGATCATGCTGTGGGGGGGTAACTGGGCTTGCCCGTGGGCCCTGTATCTGGAGTGACTTTTAAACCCTGCCCTAAGAGTCACAGGTGAGCTGGTCATACTGAGGATGTTGCTAAACAGTTGCAAAAATATCCTTTTGTATTTGCAGCTGCTTTTTTGTGGAGGCTGTAGTGGCTGCAGAGAGACCTGCGGGGATGGTGGCTGCTGCTAGGCAGGCACGGGGGTCAGCCCTATGCTGCTAGTGTGGGTTCCGCTGAGACCTTGGGGACACAGCCGGGACGCGCTGTGCATCCAGCCTCTGTGGGGCTGCTGCCCGCACCGCTCCAGCACTTGCCATCAACTTGCAGCTGTTTTATGTTTTGTGAAAAAGACCCATTTTGCTAAATGCCAGTAAAGGGCTTTGTCTAGGCACCTCTACTTACAGAGGGTGAGATTTATTGGCCTCTTTGTCTACAAAGAAAGACCGGGCCTGATTATCAGATTGTACACCAGAGACAAGTGCTTAGGTAATCAGCAAACTGTCTTGGAGTAGAAATACGATGGTTTCCCAGATAAACTCTGTAGGAAAAGCAGTGGTGTTGACATTACACGGGAGCCTGTCTGCTGTGCTGCTGCTCTTCCCTCTACCCTCTGCTTGCTGCCTTTGCTGGGAAGCTGTAGGACTGCTTGATACAGAGTGTGTGTGGGAAGATCACCACATTTGCTTGATGTTACTTCTTGGGTCTGGAGTACCTCTCACATCCCTCTCCTTGAAGAAGATGGCACAACATGGGAAGGGTGTCTGCAAGGGTGGAGAGCTTGTGATCACCCTCAAAGCATCCCTGTGCTTAGCTTTTAGGGTGTCTGTGCTGTCCCCTGGCTACAGGAGGTTCCCCCTACTCCCGACACCAGTGGCCAGGAGCATGTCTTACAGTGCTGGCTCACTCCTCTGGTCCCCTTTCTCTTGACCTGCTTCTGTAAGACAACAGGTCATGAGGCTTGGTGATGACAGGAGGTGTGCTGAACATTTAGAGAAGGTAGAAAGTGCTTGCAAGTGGCTAAAAGCTGTCATCATGCCCTTTTGGAAGATGCAAGTGGTTTGTCTGATGCCCAGTGAAGTTCATGCCAGGAGCTTTAGAGAAAGGCTCCCTCTACACAGAGGGTTCTTGTAACAGGCTTTTTCACGGTACTTTGCTCTCTTTTTATGATTAATTTTTATTGATTTTTTTTCCTGAAGGAACAGACAATAAAAGTACAAAAAGATAAATGCCTTATAGCTTGTTTATGTTCCCAGGTACCGTGTGCTTCTTGGGATTGCCAGTGAAACTTTACAGTTGTGCAGTTTTATGTTTTTATACTTTGTCAAAGCTGCAAGACCGGGTAATGCTGCAGAGACTCGGGGCACTGGGTTGGGTGTTGCAGATGGACATAACTGATAACAGAAAGGATCAGAAAGGGTGAGAGGGTAGAATGCTGGTCCCTTTTGAGCACTCTGACCTGTAATGAAATGTACCCATGGAGCAGGGGTATCCGTTTGTACTCAAGGCCATTTCACCCTGTCCTCACATGGCCATCTGGGCTGCGGTGCTGGACAGATGCAGTCCTGAAGGTGCCCAGAGTGGCAGAAGCCATTTACATCAGTGCTGGCTGTGATATCAAAAGGTTGTCCATCATCCTTAGTACACAAGAGACATGTGGAAAAGGTCCAGAAGAATGCCATAAAAATGATCAGAGGGCTGAAGCACTTCTCTTCAGAGGACAGGCTGAGAGGGTTGGGGTCGTTCAGCCTGGAGAAGAGAAGGTTCCAAGGAGACCTTATTGCAGCCTTTCAGTACTTAAAGGGAACCTGTAAGAAAGATGGGGACAATCTTTTTAGCAGGGCCTGTTGTGACAGGACAAGGAGTAATGATTTGAAACTAAAAGAGGGGAGATTTAGACTAGATAAAAGGAAGAAGTATTTTATGATGGGAGTGGTGAAACATGGGAACAAGTTGCCTGGTGAGGTGGCAGATGCCCCATCCCTGGAAACATTCCAGGTCAGGCTGGACAGGGCTCTGAGCACCCTTACCTAGTTGAAGATGTCCCTGTTTATTGTAGGGTTGGGGCGTCGGACTAGATAGCCTTTAAAAGTCCCTTCCAACCCAAACTATTCAATGGTTCTATGATCCTTTCCCAAAAGCCCATCATTCAGCCACTTCCAGAGGTTTGATTTGAGCTGCCCTCTGAGAGGGAGAGCCAGCACTTTGCAGTAGGTGAGCTGTCTACCTCTGCCAGGCAAATGAATGGGGAGAAAGATGGCAGGAAAAGCAAAAAAAAAATAAGCCAGTGAGCTTTAAAAACTGCTCTGAAGAGCCGTGTGTTAATCTCTCAAATCTATTTGCCTCTCAGAGTATGAGAAGTCTGTAGGTAGCAGCTGTTACCCAATTAAAATACATATTAATATAAAAACAGTTTCTGGAATATGAAGGAGTGTCTGTGTCCCTCCACTTCCTTAAAATTCCACCTCATAATGGCTTGATGAACTTGAGAAACCCAGCTAGAAGAACTCTACATTCTTAAAATTAAAATACTTTCCCTAAAAGGTATATATTACCATTCCATGGAAGTCACTATGAGAAAATAATCTTTCCACTTACAGTTTATTCAGTGAGTCAGGTATTTGGTATTCATTAAATGTAATTACAGTTTAATTGGAGTTTAATCTCTTTTTTTTTTCTTCTTCTGAGTTCAGTGCTGTAAGCCAAGCAACCAAAGAAACAGAGAGGTAGAAACCATTGAGCTTCTTTCAGATGCCACACATTTAATAAAGCAGAGCTTTGTGGTTTGTGAGAGGGCTTATATTTTACTAGTAGGTTTAGCTGGTCTTCATGGAAGAGTTACTCCCAGGTGGTGGGGGGGCTGTCAGCACCTCGCGAGTGGACACAGTGGCTTCTGGAGGTGTGGGTGAGTGTGCAGGCAGCAGGGCATGCTCCTAGGCTGTGTTTGACCTTTATTTTATGAAAATGTGTGAGATGTGTAGCTTCAGGAAAGTGCCATATGAAGTGAAATCCTGTAGTGTGCACTTGTTTTAATAATGATTTTTTTAATTACTTGGGTGCATTGATGGCAAGCTACTGACCTCCGATATTCAATATGTTAAAAGACAGTTTTGTCAGTTGAAAGGCAGACAGAAAAATTATCTATTTTCCATGTGCCTCAAGCTATCCTGGGCAGACACAGGCAGAGGCCCATGAGACTGCATCCTTCTATGTGTGTGTCTGGCTTTAAACAGCCAAGCAGTCCAGCTATAGTCAGTAGGACTATCTGTTGGTGGGACCTGTTCCTACGGAACCTCCTGAAAAACAGAGTAGACCAAGGTTCTGGAGGAAAGTGGTTTTCTTCAGATGTCTTTCGGTTCTTTTAAATACAATTTTGAAATGCAGAGGGATGCTATGGTGGACTATGGAAAAGTGTGGACGCTGGCTGCTCAGCACAGGGAGGGATTGCTGGGTCCTCTCTGGGTCTCCCTTACCGGTAGTGGTCTGTTCTGTTCATCTGACACTGTGCAGTTTTGGTGTCACTGTGATAGCAGGGGAATTACCAGAGACCCCAGTAGTTACCTCTGTCTGTGCAAGGCACCATCAAAACTGGTGAAATGCAGCCCAAAAAGGGCAGCGTTTTGGTCATTGTGCTGGTACATGAGCAGAGGACACCACTGCTCCCCAAGTGGATCCTGCCCTGCTGAGAGCTTGCTGATTTATGGTGTGGGTTGGAGCCCCCCTACATGTCTGTGTTTGGGATGAAGCTGTGCCCTTACCCATGGCTGAGGAGCTGCCAGGGTTGCTTTGCTGTGGCTAGCTCCATGGCAATGTCCATGTGGGTCACAGGGGCGTGTTTTGGTTTCAACAAGATGGACAGGAGAAGAGACCTCTCTAATGATCTTTTGCACGCTGCTCTGACGACTGCTTTCTGTTTGTCTCTCGTTTCAGCTGACTGGGATTATTCAAGGCATGGTGGATGGGCAGCCGAGCCTCCAGCAAGTGCTTGAGGTAAACAGAGTAACCTTTAGTTCCTGAACTGTGACCTCTGGTCCTGTCGTCCGCTCTTCATCTCTTTCCCTGCACCTTCCCCTTGCTGAGAATCGAACCGCGTAATTTGACTATGATTACAGCTTCATTAGAATAACATTTGCTGTCACGTTGGTGACACACTGCTGAGAGTATTGAACCATTGATCTGTCATCTCCAGCTGTTCATGTCAAGGGTGCTGACAAGATATCCAAACTCCTGCCAGTAGATAGGAGAAGAGGCGATTCTTACTTGAACCAGTTTTAAAGCACCAAGACATTGCTCAAGACCACTGCTCCAGGAGCTTCTGCCTTCATTTTCTTTCCCCTCCCTCAGCACTTTATTAAATTATTTTTTTTCTACTTATTTAAATGCTCAATAATACATGTAGTATAGAAAGAAAATGCCTCTAAAATCTGATCCGGAGGATTTGCAAGTGCAGATACAGCCCTAATAATGCCATCTGCTTAATGTTGAATTCCTACAGCATTTAGGGCTTAATTAGCTTGGAAGTATTTCTCCATCAGTAGCTTTTGTTGGTAGTCAAATAGTGAAGGAAACCTCCTCAAGCAGAGCATGCTTGGGCTGCAGGTTGGTGTTCGATGCATTGTCTGTGTCAGGATTTCCACTGCTGTGCTACCTAATTGTTCCTAATCAGAATAATTGCAACAATTGCTTATCTGAGGAAATTGAATTAAAGGCTTTAAAGTCCTCCATGGAGACAGCACTTCACGGGCACTCACATCAGGGAGTTTAGAAAGGTTACTGCTGCTGTCCCTTGCTCCAGGGAGCCTCATGCAGGGCTGGCTGGGGGATCCCAGCAGCCCAAGGGAGGCAGAAATGTGGCTGAGAGGCTGATGCTGCATTGAGGGGAGCTTTACTCTGGAGGGCTGTTGTACAATCAGTCACAGAAAGAAGCACTGTCCTCTTTCGAAGAAGCTGAGGCAGTGACACAGGGCCAAGGTGACATCTTGCATCCATGCAAACCCCCAACTCTCTCCTGTGCTCTCCAGAGAGCATGTAGCAGCGGTGCGTGTCTGTAAGCGTGCAGAAGCCTGAGCCTGCTTCCCCAGGAGGGAGAGCCCTCTTTACTTGGATGGGTGAATGTACATCACTGGTGGAGTATTACAGAAAACGGTTCACTCTGTTTCTGTGGGAGCTTCTTAGACAGTGTAAACATTTTTTGTAGAGTTTTTTTTTTAAATTTGGACTGACAAGGTGTTCGTACAGCGGCATGTCTCTATGTTAAAATGAAATTTGGGTCAGGCAGTTTCTGGGGCATGCTGCTTTTTGCAGGAGCAGAAGGTGTCGAGTGAGGGAAAAGAGGAGGGATTTCTCTTGCTCAAGTGCTGGAAATGCTGCTAGTGAGGCTGCATAATAGCAGCTGATTGCCTGTCACCTGCCACTGGAAGATTTTGAACACCTCATTTGCTAGTTCTACCTGAAATAAGTGTCTATGGAGGGGTGTTAGCCTAGGTTGGTTCCCCCTGGTTAATCCCCAAGATGAATATGCATCCTCCAGATTAACATGGCCCATTTTTGAAGAGGATCCAAAACATCTGTCCCTATGGGAAGTTGATCAGCAATAGTGGATTCGCTTCATATCCACATTGTACCCTGAAAAAGTGCCCCCTCAGAAATATATGGGGGAAAGAGACCCCCAGCCTGGAGAGGAAAGAGATGCGTGACATTGCTTGTTTCTGCTGCACAGTGCTGGAGTATGCCCAGCACCTTCCATTTCTCCCCCTCTCCCATATCCTTGGAGCTGTATGAATTGGAGCATGTGAGAACTGCTGTAGTTGAGGGATGCCGTCCCAGGATGTGCCCGTGTTTTCCCCTCACTGGAGGGGGCACAAGTTATGCTCGCTACGAGCCTATTTGATACAGGGAGGGGAAAAGTGGAGGAGGAATGCCAGGTAACAGCGCAGTTGTATCATCCCGTTAACACTGCACAACTTCCATCCCTCCACAAGCAGAGCTGCTGTGGTGTCTGATAAGATCATCTCTGCTCTGGTTGCCTGATGTCTCCTATCAGAAATCTTCAAAGGTCCAAACGTGCTGTTGTTGAGATGGCAAGCAAAGAGAGAAGAGAGAGAGGGAGAGGGTGGATAAGATCACAATTTTCTTCTCTCTTGATTGCAAGCAGCTTATCTGAGTTTAACTGTTGTGGCTCGGCCTGTCTCTGCAAAACTCATCCCCTTTTCTTGCCTTCCTTTCAGAGGGTTGACGAGTGGATGGCGAAGGAAGGCCTCTTAGATCCCAGCGTCAAGTCGATTTTTGTGACCTGTGGAGACTGGGATTTGAAAGTGATGTGAGTATGGAAGGGGAGGGAGATTTTTCTGGGCTTTATTGCTCCATGCTTGCCTGTAGTGCATATGTCTTTGTCCTTACAAACCTCCAACTGTCCCCAGTCTTTGTTTCTTAGGGAAATCATTGTTTGCCATGCATAATTGGGAATGGAGGGTTGTTTAAGAAGACAGATGGGTGCTGGTCATAGTGAGAGGTCACTGCCTTGGATATTCTCAATAGCGAATGAATCCTTTCAGAACCCCAAGAAAGGTTTAAACTTTAAACTGGAGCTTTGTGATGTTTTCCCTTTTATCCAATATACTTTTCAAAGGGATGGATATTTCTGAGCACATACATGGAACTGTTTCTTACACCCAAATCAGGCAATGGTCCTTACCCAACTTCCGCATGCAAGACTTGCTCTCTGTCATCTTGAGACACTAACTGGATGTGAATCACAGCGTAGCCTTTGGAAAGAGAGTGCAATCCAAACCTGGCACGCTTCATCAATGTCCTTATCATTAAGGTCATCCTCATCTGCTGGGCAACTGTATCGGGAGAGTACCAGGTGGGGACCAGCACTGGGGTGTGCAGATTTCACTGTATGTGTGTTTTGTAATGAAAATATCTAGACCACCAACCTAAAAATGTTATTTAAAAAAACTGGGTTAAATGTCTAAGGATTAGATTAGTCTAATCTGTAAGGTGTTTGCAGATCAGTGTCATATGGTGCTGAATTCTCTTGAATTCCTATAATCTTGCTTCAGCTTTTCTTTTCCTCAGAGTGCTGGTTAAAGACTCCTGTTGTTGTCACACCAGTAAAGCATGGGCTTGACACATCCAATGCTAAACTGACATCCACAACTCGTTAGTAGTGTTACTTGGTTTTCAGTGTGACACTGGTTTCCCCAAATCGGAAGCCTAAATAAACCGCACACAGCCTGGGAGCAATCAGCACCAGTTCTCTCCTGCAGTGGTCTTTGTAGAGTGGCAGCTCCTTGCCTCTTCTTGTTGTGATTAGTGAGAGAGACATGAGATATGAGGACAGAAGCAGCAGCACAACCGCTAGTGAAGATGAGAAATTTGCCATGCTCCAGATAGGAGTGTGGTATGAGAGCTTTTGAGTCAGATCTGCCTCTCTGCTGGGGCTGTGTCCAAAGCTGGTGTATTTTGCCTGTTCTGTGTTACTGGTTTAATTAACAGTGAGGCTTATTTTTCTTTATGTATTATGTTTAAACTTTTATTAGAGACCAGCACAAAGACAGCTGCAGGGATGTGCTAAACTTCTGTTTCTCATCTCTTCTCTTTTCTCAGTTCTTTACTCCTGTATTGCTGTTCTAAGAGCACAGTTCACCACTTTCAGTAATGGTTGTGAGGAACAGTGTTATCTCTGCTCAAAGCCCATCTTTCTGTTGCTTTCACAGTGGAATAACAAGGTTCCCAGATAATGACATCTTAACTTGGAGTCCATATGGAGTGGACAACCTCCTTAGATGTTCGGGTTTTTTTCTTCAGAGTTCTACAGTGGGCAAATAGAGGTAAAGATGAGCCCCGTTTCTGGAGAGCCCTAGGGGTTGTGGGGTGAGTTGGCTTAGCGGGACATGCAGTTCTGGAGCAGAAATACTCGATTCACCATTTGCAGTGGTCTCTCGCATGGATTGTGCCTCACTAGTCAGCTGGAAAAGAAGACTCCACTCCTGGCCATGAGGTTGCAGCAAGTGGTTCATTTCTCCATTTTCGTTTTTAAAAATTTTTTTAAGCCATTAACTTCAGAATTCAATCCTGAAGCATCTCCAGGGCACAGCAGAAAATACATTTTGTGTTTCCAACCACATGGATAGTGGGAGCCTGGCTGCAGCTGCTTGGTGAGTAGCACATCACACCGCTCCATCGCTGATTGGGTGCCACAGCGTGTAGCGTCACATCTGATTAGCGCCGTGCCAGTGAATGAGGCTTGAGTGAGGACTCCCTGCCAGCTCTGACTTGTCTCATTTCCCATTACTTTTATCCGTCACCACAAATGCCGAGTCTCCCTCCTGAACTAATTAAGTTTTCGTGTGTTTAGACACATTGCCAAATAGGGTTTAGCAAAGCAGAACTGAGCATCTCTTTTTAAAGAGGGAAGGCAGAGAGCTGAAACAAGGCCGTTCAGACAGAGATAGAGCCTCAGAGCTGTGGAGCACCTAGGAGGTATTCCAGGGAACCACCCCGTGATTCCCTACAAGACTTGTGGTGTAGTTGGTACCCTTTGCTACCTTGTTGAGACCACATGCTGGGCACAGAATGCACTGGGGCAGTGGGAGTGGAGTTGGTGCTGCTTGTCTGCACTTGGAGGAGTGTGTTGGTGGAACATTGCATGGTAGAAACCCCACTGGGTTCCAGAGGATTTAAGGACAATGCGGTGAGTACAGTGCTTCCTGGCTTAGGGAAGGTCCATTCCTAACTCTGCTGCTTCTTTTCTCAGCTTCCCGAGTAATGACAGCTGCTTACTCAGCTGCCTGCGAGGCAACCTGCAGTCCTCTTACCCAGTGTCTTGTGTGGTTTGGAGTTCCTGTCCTCTGTTG
This sequence comes from Eurystomus gularis, assembly GCA_013400335.1. NCBI lineage: Eukaryota > Metazoa > Chordata > Aves > Coraciiformes > Coraciidae > Eurystomus > Eurystomus gularis. The sequence continues at coordinate 251,623 of VZZY01005240.1, read as the reverse complement.
TCCTTAGCTTGGCTGTTGATGGCAATCCACAGAGCATTGTTCCTGGCTTCTCCAGCAATGACCTGGGCATTTAGTTTGGTTTCTGTCTGCATGTGCTGATGGAGAGCTGAGGCATGGTATCTTCTGGGCAGACCTGTCTACTGTGAGTGCTTCCAGTAGGTGCCAGGGCACTGGGAGGCACAGTGGGGTGAGCAAGCTGGATGGAGGGGGAGTGGCTCGAACAAAGAGGAGGAATCTACAGGCCTGTCAATGGTGGATGTGGAGACAGGGTGGGGAAACAGCCCTGTCAAAACCAGGAGCTGCAGTATGTGTAGCACTCTTAGCTCAAAGAAAAGCACCAGGGGAATAGTGATTGTCAAGGTACTGCTTTCTGCTCATGGCGCTTAGCAGTGTCTGAGTCTGAAGGGTTCAGGATGGAAACTAAGCTGCTAAAGGACCTGTGAAGCTTCTTCTTGGCTCAGGGATCTTCAGGAAATGAGGCACTGTGTGGCTACAGACTTGACTTCTCTTGGATGTTGGAGCTTTCTTTGAAGATCACCAAGCTGTTTGTCTGGCTTCCCTCTGACAACGGGGAGCACTAGTTACAGGGAGCTGGGTGCCTAGAGGAGGACACCAAGCATCTGGGAAGGGCTGGTGGAGGTTCAGCATGAGTCAAGGTCCTCAGCCATGCCACCAAAGGCTTTATTGTTGGTGTGGCATGCCAAGGAGACTCCCTGTTGGAAGGATTTGCTTGTTGCTGGAGAGTGCCCGTTGCGTGAGAGGTCTCAGAAATGGAGCACTGATCCTCTACTGGCTGCGTGTGGATCAACCAGCTTTCAGCACTCAGTGTGTGAACCAGGCTGTAGTTGGGGAGACTGCAGCTCTCCTGCCAACCCTCCCCTTCCCTCTTGTTAAGATGCAATTTCTTTAATGAGGAAAACCTCTTGAGTAGGAACATCACCTTTCTGAAGGCTTGTCCTGACAAGGCAGTTCAAGCCGACAGAGTCGCATATCAACTTCAGCAAATATCAGTCACTCATTACAGAGACTCTTCTTCCCCCCACCCCCCAGCAACACCCCTCGTTCCTAGACAAGGGAATGAATCACACTCCTGCACTTGAATACATCATGACAAGTCGTGGTTCTAATGAGAGAGGGCCATTCATTCTGGGTGGAAAGTTCCCTGTGTCGACACAGAAATGTTATTAATTAAAAGAGAGCTACCTGAAGCAAAAGATGAAAGGAGCACCAGACCTGCCAAGCTAAAATATGAGTGGGGATACAGCCTCGTTAGGCACACGGTCCTCAGGCCTCCGAGTGCTCAGCAGGAGGATTCCTTTAGCCTGTTGCAAGGAGCTATCCTCCGAGTTTAACAGCTCCAGGGATGGATTCTGATACCTGGCATAGTCTGCTGTAGTGCTTGGACCTAGGGTGGAACTGCCACTAGTCATTAAGCAAATTGCATTGATGTGGCATTGGTTGGTGAGGGTAGCGTGCCTCTGAAGGGCTGAGGGAGCCGCTGACTGTGGGAGACAGCTTTGGTGGAAAAGAGGGTACCTGGTGTCTGCCAGGGTTGAGCCCTTGTAGTGTAAGCTCTTTAGTGTGGTTTATATCCTCTGAAATGTCAAATTGCCTCCCTCCATGTATGGAACCATTTTGCCTGCTCTTAAACACAATGTAAATTAAACTCAGCAACTGAAGAAGCATTTTTACTGTGTTCATAGCTACAGAGCTGGGATATGGTGAGGTTAAGTGATACACCTATGGTTGTGCAGGCAGAGGCAGAGAAAGGAGCTGAAGCCACATGTGTGGAATTTCAGAACATCAGTTAATCCTTCTTCCAGTTCGGGATCATTCTGCATATGCATTGAACTTAGCTAAAAATGCAGGCAGGCTTTGGTCTGTATACCTTTGGACATGAAGGTGCTTGTACTGCACTTACTGTGGCTGATCAGAACATGCTAATTTATGTCTTTATGTTTCCTGAGCAGGAAACTACTGCTCAAAAGTTTTTTATTTTCTTAAATAAGTGTTAAAAGGCAAGTACTCTCTAATACAGTGATAAAATACAGTGAAATGTCTGGAAATGTTTATAGCTCTTGGTGTTCTTCCTAGGTTGTGTATTAGTAAATTCTGAGCAGTACGTTATACCATTGCTTAATTTTATCTTACTGTTTTAATTATTTCTTTGCAAGTTACACAGGCTGGGAGGATGCTTGCCTTCTCAGACCAGCTCCAAGTGTGGGAATGGGTTGGTCTTCCCAGCCTTCTGTCCTGGAGGCTTGGTTTGAGATCAGCCTTAGGTCATGAATGAAGAAGGATGAATGGTGTTAGTGTCCCTGTTGCATGCCGTTCAGGACCAGGAGGGGGTTGGTAGTCTCTGCCTGAGGGAGAAATGGTACAGACAGCCACTGAATGGAGTGAGTGAGGGACCCCTTGGGTAGCCATGGGAGAGGCAGGGGAAGGCATGGGGTAGGCTGATTAGGTGGCAGCTGGGCAGGAGGTATGTTCAGAGGGTGGCTTTGACAGTAACCAGAAAGAGCTGGTGATGGTAAGATAACATAGTAATCTGTGCTTAAAAATAATAAAACAATTCGTTTCCAACTAAGGTCTTTGGATTATCTTGTAATTGTTGTTGTTGCTTTTAGTGGGGGTCATTTTTCTGACCAAGCCTATGGTGTATCTCTTCACACGGTTACATTGGCTGAAGGGAGAGGGTGGTGTGAGCTACAGTGCAGGGACGGGACTGAGTATCCAGGGTCAGGAACCTTTCAAGTCAGCTTTGCTGATGGAGTCGTTCATGTAATTACATGCTAAAGTGCTTTGCTGGAGCCAAGCAAGGCAGCCTTATGATCATGCTCTTCTCTAGTGCTTACAGGGAGTAGCACTGACCCCATTCCCTTGTGCGACCCTGCAGTCCAGCTTTCTGTTTTTAACGGAAATTATATCACTTATGCAAAATAAATTTTGAATTTTAAGATTCCCTCTCTGTACGCTCCTATTTAAAATGAATATAGCACACTTGACTTTTGTTGCCCTTCTGCAGCGGTTCCTCTGGCCGTCTCCTCTTCTTGCCTTTGAAATCCACTGGTTGCGTGAGCTTCTGCAAGTTGTGTTGTCTGAGATGTGCGACTCTGGGAATGCCTTTGGGTTAAGCTTTGGACATGAAATCTTTGCATAGGGATTGTCATGCGATGGACTATCACCTTCAGGTCTGCTACTTGTCTGGCATGTCATAGCAAAGACATTTGTCATAGTCGGGGCTGTAGTGGCCACAGATTTATTGAGCTGTGATGCCCGACGCACTCTGGGGAGCACGGACTCTGCTGCCTGGGAATTAAGACCAAAGAAGTTGGAAGCAGTGAAAGATGGTGGAGAACCTTGGAATAAATTTACAGCATAGGGGAGAATGAGACAGGCATTGCATCAGGTACTTTATGTCCAGCCGTTGGGACGGGGTAATGAGTGGAGAAGGTGGATTTTCTGTCCTTAGGTAACCTAACTCAAGCTGCACTTGGAAACAATTGCACTGAACTGAGTGCAAGCCATTGGCCTCAGTGTCATCTGCTCCTACAGTAAGGAACCGTGATTCCCTCTGCAGCAGGAGTTGCTATAGTGAATTCTGTGTCCAGTGTCACAATGAATTCAGGCAAAATGGTTTCAGAATCAACGGGTCTGTAGTGGATATTGGGTAAAAAAGCACACCCTGGCCTCGGCCTGTCTGAGAGCCCTCTAACAGCAACTCAGTGTCGTGGTCATCCTGTGTCTTGAGGAACTGAAAAGCTGGTTGTCTTGAGGACTGCAAAGGATAAACCACTGGAGGGCTGTTTGCCACCGTAGTTCTGTTGTCTATAGCATGTGTGAAAAAGTTTATTAGCCTCACAAAGTGTGAATTTTCTTTATTAATTAAAAAAGCATAGTTTTTCTGGCTTCAGACAGAAGAAACATAGTGTTTCATGCTGAGGCTAAAATGACAGCTGTGTCCCTTTGGATCCCAACTCTTCTTACTTCCCAGCTGAAGCAAAGCAGTTGTGTTGGCACCAGCGCTGTTCTCTTGATAGCTTGACTGGGAGTGGTGATCTCATGGGTTCTCTGCTTAAAGAACTCTGCTTTTAAAATTACTGCCAGCCTGGGAGGAGCATCCTTCCCCTTTCACTTGCTCTGTTCAAGTCATGTGTGAGTTGGTGGATTTCTTGAAAGCATTTTATTTTGTTTGCATGTTTGTTTCCTGTTGGGAGCCATTTTCCTGGATGGGTTCAGTCCCTTTCCTTCTGAAGCTCCTGGCTGGCAAAGACCTACTGGGCCATCTTGAGGTCATCCCTGGTATTTTCCCTACAGCATATTCTCATGTGCCTTGTCCAGCAGCTCTTCATATCCTGAGGAGTGGATGTCTGGGTGTGTGCAGGACTCTCAGGATGATGCTGGAGCTGCAGGCTAACTTTTTGAGCTGAATCCATTCCATGTTGGAGTCACCTTTTTCTGTGTGTTTGACCAGGCTGCTGCCCTCAGCCTGGCACCCCAAAGATGGTGTCTTGTGCTCAGAGATTGCTCTGGACCATGTGTTAGCAATGATGTGAGGCATGTGAAGGTGGTACTAGAAGAAAGGCAGAGTAGAGGAGTTGGGGGGAAGAAGACAGAGGAAGCAGTGTGATATGCTGGCAGGAAGCTCATGCTGCCCAGGACTTTGTCCTAACTTGATCCCACCAGCTTTGTCTGCCTCTCTTTCAGCAGGGCATTCTCCTCCCCTCTGCCCAGCATCTACGCTCTGGGACACCTTTTGTCTTCCCTCTCTGGATGCCTCTTGGTCATTTATAATTTCCCTGCTTCAGTTTTTCCATCTAGGTGTTGAGCCAGGTCTTCGTACTGACTGTTGGCCAGCAAGCTTGAGGTGCCTAGTGTACCAGCTGAGTTCATCTCCTTTTTCCTGCCTAGAGTCACGTGTGTCCCTTGCAAATGGGGTGGAGGGAGGAGGCTGGTGGGAGGTTGCCAAGACCTCTCCTCCAGCTTGCTGTGCTCCCAGCTCTGAAGAGAACTGTTACATTTTATGGACCATTTAGCTTCCCAATGGTGATCCTAATTCTTCACAGCATGTATGTGCCATTTCTTGGTTATTAAAAGGACCCCTGAAAAGGAGCTGCCCTCTGAGTCAGTGCTCTTCCATGCAGTTAATTGCAGGAGGGTTTTGCTTAGATCATGAGGCTTAATGTTTTCAAACTCTCCCAGTGCTAAGAGGGGGAATTAATACCCAAGTCTTCCCGCAGCTGCGGGGACTGACCCTTGTGCACCGTCAGTAAGGAGGCAGGTGAAGAACACTTCTGCCAGGAGTAATTCAAGCTTGGAATTGCTCTGGAGGAAGTCCACTTACTTTCTCATAGAGATCAAGGGCACTTTAAGGGCCGGCTGGCCAGGTGTCTCAGTCTTTCATCTCTATATCCTTATATTGTGTGACACTTCAGGTGCCAAAATAGCTTCCATTGCTTGGAGGCACGCACGAGCTCCACGCTTACTGGGAAAGGAATGATTACCTTGGACTGGCAAGTGAGCCAATGGATGGATGGTTAGATGAATGGTTGGGAGGGAGGTGGTTCAAAGGGAGGTTCTCGTGAAGTCACTGCACTACATACAAGAAAACAGAGGCAGCAGGCCATTAAGCTGAGTATTTCAGGTGTGAGGAAGCTGCCAAGGTCCCCTGGCATTGCAAAATGCCAAGTGAAATGTTACTGCTGCTGGAGCACAGCAGTGCACTGGAATTAATGAGACTGGTGTGGGGAGGGCACACATAGCTGGTGTGGAGAGTTGGTGTGTGTGAGGGTGATAGGCTTAGGCAGGGGTTTGTTGTCAGGGTTGCCTTGCTTGGGAAGCACAGTCTAATGGCAAGACCACGTGAAAAGAAATTGGAGCTTACGTGGAGAGCGCTAAAAGTCATCAATTGCCCAAGTTTTTTGTGTTTGTTGCAGGCCTGAAGCAAATTGCTGGCTTCAGGGGCTCTTAAGCACCTGGGTCTTGCACTGGATTTACAGGTAAGGTGAGGGCTAAGTAATTAATTCCTCTTGCTGTGACCAGGATGGGAGATGATTCTGACTTGCCACTTCTCCTTAGAAGTTTCTTCAGAAGCTGGTAAGGACTCTGGTTGTGAAACCCAAAAAGCAAAGAGGATCCCTGGGTGCCTGACAATTCCTTTTCTCTGCTGGTTCTTTCTCGCAGGCAGCCTCAGGCTGCCTGTCTCTTTGTTAAGAGAGTGACAGCAATGTGACACCGTGAAAATAATTACTAACAAATCATGGTGGTGACTGCAAACAGCTCACTGTCTTCAGAGACATGTCAGGGAGCATTAGAGCAGGGCCGTGGGAGCGGCAGAGCGGCTAGGGGCTCTTTCTCTGCTCTAGGCTGAAGGAAGATCTTCGGAGACCTTTGGCGCCCTCCACCCCCACATCATTCCCTTCTCGTTGGCTTTTTCTTTCTTTCCTCCCTTCCCTGCCTTTGCCATCAATAATTAAGCCCATTAATTGCACAGCAAGCTCGGGAAAGCTGAGAATAGTAAGACCAGGCTTCTGCCTTCCCTAGATTCAACAGCCAGCCACAGAATGGTGGAGGAATTACTGGAGGGGTATTGTGGGCAGAAGCACTTTGAAGCTTTGTTTCCTATCTCACTGCCCTTGTGTGCTGCCCATGGCAGTGATGTTTATTAGGTGTGGGTCCCTAGAAATTCATGGGCTGTTGGTACAGTTGAAGGATTGCCTGTGTCCTTGTCCTTGGGAGTCTCTAGTCTCAGTAAACCTGAAAGTAGGTGCGTATTTGTGCAGAGCATGGTGGCAAACATAGAGTCAGCTGGCATCTCCAGAAAAAAAATGGACAGAGGAATGAGAGACCCTTCCAGGATGCAGTAGGGATGGTGCAGATCAGTGTGGCTGAAGCTGCAGGTGAAGATGATCCTTCAGAGAATAAACGGGGCAGGTCACAGGTGAAGAAGGTGGTTGGTCCCAAACAGAGCATCTGGGGGGAGTATCTGTAGGGATGAGGCTGCTGTGGCTGTGTTGGAGTAGGGACCATTCTGCAGAGCTACACGGACACAGTCTGAGGGGAAGCTCTCTATAAAGCTGCTCATTATATTGCTATAAAGCTCTCTCCAAAGGGAGGATCTAGCAGAGATACTGATAGGAAACCAGGAAGCAGCTGCTGGCTGAAGTGTCCTTCAGCAGCATTGATAATCAAACCCCTGGGTAACCTTTGAGAGGGGAGCTCGCAGCCTCCCCTCCTTGTTCTTGGTGGTATTTCATCCTCTGGTGCAGAGGAGCACCCTGCAAGGGGAAGCAGGAGCAGGTGGGAGCCTGCTCCACCGAGCAGCCCTCTTTCCCATTCCCCTAGCTACTCAAGTGATTTTCCCGACTGTCACATCTGTAAATAATGTTGCTGGCATATCCAGCTAGATGCAGAGTGGCGATGGAGGGGGGAGGGCTGGCGCTGAGGGTGGCTGTAACAGCCCCTCTCCCCAACTCATACAATATTTATGCAGGGCTGGGAGTCGGCGGCACTGACCTCTGGGTCGTGCTGTTAAACAGCTCCCGCAGCCCCTGCATCCTAATTGCTGCACTTGTCCTTTGCTCTGGAGGATTCGCTGCTCCCTCTCTCCGGTGAAGCAAATACTAATGGCAGCTTGTGCTTGGAGGTGGGGAGCAGTCTCATTCCTGTAAGGAAAAGACAAACTTGTTTCCCCTCATGAAGATGTAATTTGCAACTCCGCAGAAACCTGTGCTCAGACCCTGTTACAAGACATGCCAGGGTCCCTGCTGCTGCCAGCCTGGGGGCTGTACCAAGAGCCCATCAAGCTGTTGTGCGTGTAATTTGGGGTTGTGTGTCATCAGAGGGGACGGAGAGGGGGTTTCTCTCTTCCCTTTAGTGGGGAGAGGGAGGAAGAGGCAATCACAGAAGTCAGTTGAGAGAGTAGACATGGATGACATGGTGTCAGAGAAGGACAGAGATGATGCCAGGAAAGAGAGGTTCAGACGGTGTCACAGGACAGAATGACATATTTCTTGCAGATAAATTGTCCACTTCAGTGAGTGGGAAGAGGTGATGTAGAGGGCTGGAGACCATCCGCATGAGTGAGGGGCTTCTGCCCCTCTTGCAAGTGGTACAGCAATGGCTGGAGGTGGAGATGTTTTCCACCTGGCAGGCAGAGGCTTTCAGCTGATTCAAGTGGTTCAAGAAACCCCAAAAGATAAAGTTATTGGATTGCTAGAGATGCTACAGCTTTCCCCCATGCCATTTGGCTGGGCTCCGTCCTGCTTGGGGCTTCACGTCAGGTGTCTGTGAGTCCAGTGACCTGACTGGCCACCCACATCCTTTATCCTGCCTCCCTGAGTCGGCAGGTCCCCTTTGTGACTGGAAAAGTGCTGTTTAGGCTGGAGACTAATGGCCTTTAAGTGACATGATTGTATTATGTTAAGCGTCTATAGGCTTTACCATTAGGCACTAAACAGTTTATGACTCATAGCAGAGAAGCCCTTGTCCTGAAGAGTTTATACACTAACTGGTCTGGACAGGCAAGGCATGGAAGAGATGTTTCCTCCTGCCTGTCGCGCTGCTGGTCTAAGGAGGGACTGAGACAGGACGTGTCTTCTCAGTGCTAGTGCAGCACCTTGCTCTAGGTCTTGCATGCTCTGGTTTCCTGGGGCAAATAATTCTGCAATGGGAATTGTGCAGCGGGAGGAGAGGCACATTTAATTTTAGCTTGGTTTTTGTGCATGTTTTGGTTTTGAGGGGTCTTAGACACGATGTGTTGTGGGTGCATCCATTGCATCAGATATATTCTCTTACTCAGTGTATAATTGCAGCAGGAGTCTGAATGCCTCCTATTGAAACAGCTAATATGCAGAGAACCGGGCTATTACTAAATTACTGTCTGTATGAAAGACTTCATAAGAGACCATGTAGGCTGAGAAAGGACACGCTCTTTATAATCAGGCTCTGCTGCAGTGTGAATCACAGAATAATTTAAATAGACATCTCTAATCCAGCCCCCTGCTCAAAGCAGAACTAACTTCAAACTTAGACTAGGTCTTCTCCAGGTGAGTTTGAGTGTCTCCAGGGGAGGATTCCACCACCAGTCTGTCCCAGTGCTTTACCTGCACAGTGAAGTTTTTCCTGACGACAAGTTGGAAGTTCACCTTCTGCAGCCTGTGGTCATGTTGGGTGACTTTCACCGAGAGCATGTCTTCGTGGTAGATGCACACAGTATCCAGTTTTGCACACTCCTATTCATAGGATACTGTATAATGTCACACTTACTAAACAGATGAACTGTCACAGCAAGCTTGTGTGTAGAAATCTTTTCTTCATAGTGTCAAGTTCCCAAGGCTGGGGAGGCGACCTCAGCCCTGGAGACTTTCCAGTTTCTCTTTCCTTGGGAGCAGCAGGATGCATTTCTGATGGCAAAAGGAAGTTCACCCAGTTGTCCTTCCTGTGTAGAAGGGCTGGTGAGAGCATTTGCTCTACACCTTCACTGATCTGAAGAACTCAGTATGGAGGAGTGCAAAGCTTCTACCTGCTGCACTCCTAACCTCAGTTGAACTGTGGAGCCAGCAAGCTCAGGTTTCCTGCATGGTAATTAAATAGTTATTTAAAAATCAAAAGGCTCAATTCTGATCCTGCTCTCACTGGCTACTTACTAGCTCCAGGTAGAATTACTCCAGGTTTAGTCCCACATGCATAGCAGCAGAATCAGGCCCAGTAAATAGAGCTGTGGATCTTTTTAAGAGAAGCTGTTAAGCAGTAGCACAGAGATTTATTGTAGCATCATGTGTGTGCAATTGTTGATGAACATCTTCTGTTGGAGGCTGAATACCTGCTGTGTTACAGCCTTGCTTTTAATGTTGAGATAGCATCTCTGCCAGCATCGAGCTGGCTCACAGACAGATACCCATAAAAGGGCCAGATCTCGCATGGTGTTAAATGCCTTCATGTTTCATTAAGGCTGATGGCAGTGGACGGCACACGGTGCTTTACAGGATGAGCGAGTCACGACGAGCCACTTACTCCGTGTGCTTTTTGTGGCAGAATTATTCTCCTAGTGTTTATGTTGCTCTGGTTGCAGTCTGAGGTAATGAACTTTTCCATTTGCAGGCTAGCTGCTTGGAAAGCGTGGTGTTGAGGTTCTCCCTAATTTCTTAGTACCCAGCAAAAATTTAGAGAAGAGGGATCTGGCTGTTAATGTATGATGCTCAGGTGCTCAGGCATTTCAGCCAGTGCTGCTGGGAGTCCCAAGTGTTAAAGCTTGTGTTTTAGGCAGAATCCTTACTAGGCAGGATTATGCCTGGTGGAGAGAGAAAGCAGCGCTGGCCAGAATGGGCATCACAGAGAAAGGAAGGAAGGTCTGAAAGTGCCAGGTATTAGCCTCGCTGCTTAGCCTGGGTTTTTTGGCCTCATTACACTAATCCAATTAAAGATTGATGGAAAAAGATAACACACACTCCAGTGAAGGGGTTTGTGGTGGTGACTGCTCTCCTTCTTGGGCAACTGGAGTGGCCCTAGTTATCTTGTGCATCACCACACCTCCCCGGGCCCTGCAGACCCACTGGTGCCTCCACATGCCATGGCGTGCGCTCTTCTCCTGCATCGTGGTCTCTCTTATTACTAATGGAGCATGGATGCATTTTAGCTGCTGGTCAGCCCTCATTAATATCCAGAGATGACAGGTTGACATTTGTAAAGAAGACTTGCATTGACCTTCATGTTGTGCATCGGTGCGGTTGCCATGTGGTGCCCTGTGCTGGATGCTTCTTCCTGTGATGCCTCAGGAATGCATTTATGTTAGCAAAGGGACAGGCTGCTCTGTAACCCTTTGCTGCCACTGGGAACACGGGCGGTGTGTCTGGATGTCTCTGCATCCCTCTGCTCATCCCAAGGACCAGTCCCTGTAGAGCCTCCATCTATCCCAGTGAACGGGACTAGGGAGTGTTGGGGTTGCACTCGTGGCTGGTTGTTTTTTGGATACTGGGACCTTAATAGAAGACAGCTTCATGCCAACAACGATGTCCTATCTGCTTCCTTTTCTTGGCTCCTGTCTGGGCATGCAGCAGAGGACAAGACTGCACTGCCCAGGCATCCTGAGTGCTGTCAGTTGCCTGTCTCTCCCCGACCCACCCCATCCCAGCTCGGGGACTGCTGCAGCCCGCTTGGCAATGACATTTATTAACAGAGGGGGCTTTGAAAAAAGGCAGACTGCTCCTGCAAAGGCTCCTCGCTGTAACTCCGTCTCCTCTTCTTGCCAGCCCGTCTGAGGCAATGGCTGCTGGTGTTGAAATTCATTAGTGTTTCCTGACAGGCGATGGAGGTTTGCTCTGTCTGTTCCCACTTCCCTGCTTCGTGCATGCTGATATTTAAAGCTGATGTGTGGCTCGTAGGCTTGTTGCACTGTGACAAGTTTGGGGGTGGTTGAGAGAACTGAAAGAGTGGAAGGAAAGCAGAGAGCAAGGGAGATAGGACCTGTCTCAGAGTTTATGAGAAAGCCCAGGGCTTTTCAGACCTTCTCCAAATGTATTGTCTTTCCACAGCTACTGCTTGTGAATTTTAAGTATAGCCATGCTGGGATGGTTTGTCTGCAGTGATAGGGATTAGAGAGGGACAGCACCATGGATGTGCTCACTGGGAGCAGGGTGGAGTCACCTGGCAAGGGCTCATCCGGTGGGAAGCAAGGACAGGGGGCTTCTCAAGCCCCTTGGCAGATCTGTGAGGTCAAGGAGCATGTGAGTGCAGTGCCAGAGATCTGGCAAGGAGTTCATCTCTCTGTTCTTCACTTTGGACAGAAGCATGAGGAGAGACTGGCTCAGCTCCTGCCTCTTTGTACTAGTGGCATAGTGACTTCAGTGCTGGGGAAGAGACCTCTCCCTGCCAAAGCCTTGGATTACGCAGGAAAGCCGCTCCAGTCTAACTTGAATTACTGGGATGGAGGAATTGCAGTCTGGGGTTATTTTGGAGGTATATGTCAGCATGCTTCAATTTCCACAGACTGCGACATGGCTTGGGCTGTGCTCTGTGCCTGGGGTGGGCGCTTATGGCATCATGTTCTCAGAGCCTTCCTGGCCTGGCATGGTAGTTCTGACAAAGCCCAGCCAGGCTTTCTACAGCTCCGTGAGGTGCTCCTGCAGCCTTAGCGATTTGGAGCAGGGTCTCACCCCTTTGTGTCTTCAGGCCATTGAACCCTGCTGGCTGGGACTCACTGTGTTAACCAAGTTTGGATCAACCTAAGACTGCCTCCTTGGGAGAGTGTGGGTTTACCTAAACTGCTTTAAATTCCTAGCTTGGCTCCAGCTCGCATGAGGTTCAGTGCAGACAGGTGTGGCTTTGCCTGTCATGGTGCTATTTCTCTGCTAAAACATCTCAGGTGCCTTAGCACGGGATGTTATTTCCTCTCTAGCTTTCTAGGAGAAGACGCCCAAGCTTTTCTCTTGGCCTGGTAGACATCCCATCCTGCATCAAAACAGAGCAGCATCTCTGAACCACGTGGTCCAGAGCGATGCCTTGACCAGCTTTGCTTTGAACAAGGGTGCAAGGCTGAGATGGCTTGACAGCCTGGTGCACTGGGGTGGGCCAAGACACAATTAAAATGTTCTGTATCTCTTACAAGGCAAGGTCTCCAGGGCATGGATTTTTTGGAAGACTGAGGCCAGGTCTATTCATGTCAAGATTTAATCTTTCTCATAGAGGAACTTGTTCTTTTAACTGGCTCAATATCAATACACCCAGCGTGTAGAAAGTGGCCCAATTTCTTTGTCTCCTGACATCCTGAACCCAGAAGCAGATGGACGTTAACCAGCTCTGATTAGTTGAGAGAATCAAGCATTAATTTTTTATACACCAGGACCACCTGAGTGACGGAAATCAATTACTGCTGCCCCTCCCCCTTCCATATTAATGTGGTGGCTCTGAGCAGAGACGGAGGAACCTGTTGAAATGAGAAACCCCTATTTCTTAGTTTGACCCCCTAGATAATTAGGGTTAAATTGATATGCTATCGCACTGGTGACACATTTTATCTGCCTCTGTTTGTACAAGAGGATACAATAGTGGAGGAAGGACCAATTTGTGCCCTGCTCTAGCTAACCAGACCGAGATAAAAGGTGTCACTAGTACGATAACGTTCTTGCCTCGTGCTCCTTTATTGTTGCTCAATTTGCCTTTTTTTTTTTTAATCCTGTTCTTTTTCTTTCAATACCCTTGGTCATATTTTAACTCCATGCCATTGCATAATGACGCCCTGCTAAATGTGTGTGGAGATAGGCAACTCTGGCTGACAGCCTTCCCTGATAACCGAATTCCAGCCCATCCATCACTAGGCTGCTCTCCTTAACTTAAGGAAAGTGATAACTAAAGCAAGGCAGTTTATCACCGCCGAGCTGTGCGCTTCTTGCCGCTTTGGAGAGAGCCGGCAATGGGAGAAATGCAGCCATGTCACCTTGCCTCCAGCTTGCATCTCACTCAGCTCCAGGCTCCATTTACCCTGCAGAGTGGAGGAGCAGGGCTGGATGGAGATCAGAGCCTGGGGTGATGAAAGCTCTCTGAAAATGGTGCAGAGCTACCACTGCTGACCACAGTCCAAGGAGAACTTGGACTTCCTTGGCTGGTGGGGAAGAGTGTGCTGCCTGATGTCCCTTGTTCTTTTGCCCAAAAGGGAGCTGCATTTTGGGAGCGGGCAGAGGTTGTGCACTCCCATCTCGTTGTTGAGAGGACAGGCTTTACCAGAGCTTCGTCAGAGGCTGGAAGATTCCACAGCCATTTTCAAGATTCTCTCCATCAAATACAGTCATACCTGAAGCTACAGCATTTGGCTGATGGGGTGGTTTTGAGAGCCAGCTACCTTTCCAAGGAGTGAGAGCTTCAGTGTTTGGGGAGACAGGGAGACCTTATTCAAAAGTGGGAGGGATCATGGGATGTCGAATGCAGTGAAATGTGGCATCATTTCTCTTCTTCCTTGCTTGGGGGCCGAATCCTGAGCTCTTTGCTCAAGCAAAGCTGCTTCCAGTGAGCAAAGCTAACTCTTGAAGGAGCAAGAAGCTGTACTGAGCATGAGAGCACGTTTACCAAATGAGCTGCTCAAGTGAATGGTGGCCCTCCTAAATGGAGATACTTCCTCACAGGTCCCGGCACTTCTGTTCCCCAGGAGAGCCACAGATGTGCCTTTTTCACTCTAACCTGGAGAAGATACTGGAGAAACTCCTGCCTGGTCACCAGGCTGAAGAGTGAGAAGACCACTGCAGGTGATGAGCTTGTTGCTGGGTAAAAGCCATTGCAGGCGTGTTTTTCTTCCTGTAGCTATCTGGGGACCTGGTTTCTGTGCAGTGAGACCCCCTGGTTCCCTGTGCTGGGAGTGGCTGTGTACCCGAACTGGTCCAGATCCATACGGCAATCCTTTGTGCTAAAGGCAAGCGTGTGGTGTGGCTGTATCTCTGCTGGCCTGGAGCCACCAGGCCTGCATCTTCCAGCTTGAGGAGTAGGCTGACACTTTGGTCCATGCTGCTGACAGCCTGCCCAGGTGATAGCACGAATGTAGGTCTTCTCATGCTTGAGAAACTTGGTGAAGTCTCTCTAGTGCTAATGTGAAAGGAGGGGAGCACAAGCACAGAGGGGGAAGGGGAATGTCTTTAGGTCATACGGCTTCACAGGCAGTTTCTGGGGTTGTTACTTGTTTGCAAAAATGCATCATTTATTTGGTTGACATATTTATTTGGAGCATTTATTTTCTCCAATTAAAGACCCACTGTCCAGTGCCCAGGGCATACTGCCATCAGTCTCAGGGTGTAAAGAGAACCAAACTGTCCAGTTTGCTGGGCCTTTTGGTCCCACAGGGATGAAAATGCTTTAGATGTCATTTGTTGTACTGCGTGGTTAGCTGTCAATTCCTGCGGCTAACAAGAAGAATGCTGTGTTCGCTTCTTTTGGGCCCTATCCAAGTGTTAGGTGAATTGATAATTATTCCTCTAACTCAAGCTAGACTGAGACCTGTATTAATGAAAACCTCTTGGGTTGAGAGGAGAAACTCAGCTTTTATTAATAAACCTTTTGCTAATGGCTGTCATCATCCTCTCTAGCTAAATGTGAGTAGTCTGAGAGAGGTTGAGCTGATCACATGTCTGTGTTTAGAACAGTCATTTGGTTTAGGTGGTTCCTTTTTGTGTGATCTTTTTAGATTTGGGCACCAGTAGAAAGGAGCTTTCCTAGAGGAAGCTTTCTTAGCATGCTGGTTGGGGCTGTTGGGGTCTGTTCAACTATGAGATGTCATGGACATATGTGCAATGGCTGTAAAATGCATGGACCAGGCTGCTGTTTCTGTGATGACTGTGAAGTTGTGAGGAGTCACTCCAGGTGGTTCATTTCAGTGTGCAATGGTGCTAGCTTCAGATGAGCTGTGCCCAGAGATGGGGCCATGCTGTTGAGTAACATTGCTTACCCCGCAATTGCCATAGCCCTTCTGCTTGCAAGCTTGTTCTTTTGATAGGCTTCCTGCTTCCATAGACATTCGTCTGGACCTCCCTATTCAGTTTGTATGACTGAAATTATTACTCCTAAATGATGACACGTGCATCTTTTCAGGACCAGGCATTTGGCTTTGGCACAGGGAGTCTATTCCTTTCTTAGCCTACGGAGGGCTCACAAAGCCAGTACACTGGTGGGGCACAGTGTGTGCTGGCTCCATTAGCAACAAATTCCTAGGAGATTCCATTGGACTGTTTGCCAGCTTCCTTCCTTTTCTTCCATAGAAATGGAGGCAGCACCAAGAGCAAGCCACTCTGGTACAGCACCATGCTGAGTCTTGCTTTATCTGCAAGTGTCCCTCCTTCAACTGCTTACTTGGAAAACTGCTTGTAGGTCTGAAGAAATGCTGCCCTGTTCACCAGAGGGTTCAGAGCTGGGCTGAGCACTCAGGTGCTGCATGGGGTGCTGATGGGGCACGTCAGCTCAAAGTGGTGTGTCTAGCTTTTATCCACATCTGACCAGAGCTTGTTCCTGAATTTCAGCCTTGAGTCTGAAGTCCAGTCTGGATTATTCAGTCTTTATGGAGAGTGGGAGAGGACTTTGCGCCGGACATGGTCTGTGTTGGGATGTTTGAGCAGCTGATGCTGGCACTCATGGCTCTTCCCTCCTCTGCAGCAACCTCCTCTGACAGCCTCCAACTGCCCGAGGAAGTTGTGAGATTCCCCACCCCCCTCTCTTCGCAAAAGCTGATTTCTGGGGTTGTGGCTTTTAACATGCACAAACAGCTCTAATTTAGTCATTTATTTAGTTGACATATTTATTTGGGATGTTCCTTTGCTTCAGTTAAAGATCCCGTGACCAGTGCCCCAGGCATGCTCAGCAGTACGTGAATGAACAAGATCCATCAATTACTCTTGATCAGATCAAACCGGCCGGGGAAAACTCACATAACTCATCTCCCTGCACAGGCTCGGTTGGAGCCGCGTGGCTTTGCAGCTCAGCCTTCCCCATCTGAGGGGCACATCATAGCTCCCCTGCACACACACTGGGGTCAGCACAGTGGGGAGAAACATCTTTCTAAATCCTAGGGTCCTGCTGTCCCTTCAGGCAACCCCCTCCCTTACCGGTGCTGTTTTGTGAGCCCTATTCCATCTGCTTGTGGTAGGATGGGAGAGGTTAAATACACGTGCTTGCAGCTCTGGCTGCTGGTGCTCAAACCTGTAGTGAGATAGTGCAGCACCTTGCGTCTTTGGAGTTGTGACTGCTCTCTTCTTCCAGGCACCTGCTTGGAAAACAGCCTCTGCTTTCTTAGCTCTAAGACATTGCTCCTGCAGCATTACTACCCTCAAAAAAAATGCATTGGTGCCTCCTTCCCTCCCTCGTGTCTCATTCGGTGTTTAACCATAAAGGCCAAATGGAAAAGCATCAAGGCATGACAGGTGAATTGTCAGTCCTTCTGTCTGCCTTGTAAGCCACTGGCTGAGCAGGATGGTTTTGCAGGGATTTGTGATGAGTTCACTTAGCCAAGGACAGCCTGGATGCTCCAGTCGTGTTTGTGTGTTAGCTACTGTGGAGAAGTGCTGTGTGCTGCACTTGCACACAGCTCCTGTTCAAAATGTTCAGTCTGAAAGGAGTGGGCAGCCTGGATGTGGCTGGATGTAGCTAAGTCTTTAGCCAAGCTGCGCTCTCGTGAGATACTTCTTTGCCGAGAGCTACAATCCTGATGTTCAGCATGTTACGGCAGACTTGAGGGTCTCTTCCATCTCAGAACGAAATACGCTTAAGAAAACCGAGTTTGTGTTGTCAGGACACTGATTGAATCAAACCTGCTCTCTCTTCTCTCTTACAGGTTACCAGGACAATGCCAGTACTTAGGGCTGCCGGTTGCTGATTACTTCAAACAGTGGATTAATCTGAAAAAGGTACTTTTGTGCAAACTGCCATGGTCCCCATCTCCCTCTCTCCCCCCTCCCCTTGTCCTTCTCCTTTCCTCTTTAAGAAGATGTCTAATAACTACTGCTGTTTTGCATTGAAATGAGTTATTTTCTCAGAAGCTGGGCTAAGCGAGTCCTCCAGCTCCCTATTGTATCTCCTCTAATAGAGTCTTGCTGTACTTGATGGGATGTGTTCTGCAGCTGAGGAGAATCCCATTGTGGCAGGCACATGCGGTGTCTCTGCATAATAGTGGGACACTGTGAGGCCCCCCTTCAGCAAAGGTTGTCTTTGCCCCAGAGTTGCTGTCTCTGTTTTGTTTTGCAGGCATTTAAGGCTCCTAGGAGCTTGGATCCCTTCAGATCAAATTCTGGTTGATAAAACACGTGGAAATAATCCCAAATAAAAATCAGTATTTCCCTTTGTGCTATGGGGAGGGGGAGCTGTCTCAGCGACATGTCCACTTGAGGATCCAGTGGTCACTTTGCAGAGCAAAACACTTTGGGCTCTGGTGCCTTGTGTTGCTCCATGCCTTTTCTGGGTGGTTAAAGAGCAGCCTGCTGTGCATCCATAGGATGTCCTGGCACAGCTGCTCCATCTGCACAGAAAAATGTGGTGATGCCATGAGCCACAAATCAAAGTGTGATTACAAGCAGTAGCAGGGGGAGGGGGAAAACTGGGGTCTGTACCAAAGAGAAACTGGGGTGGACCTCCTGGTTAAATCTCTGGATGGGTAAGATTCCCTTCCCCCATCCAATGTGACGTTTTATTTGGGTTTCTGTGTCTTTTCCTGATAATGAGAGGTCTTGGTAAGTGGAATTTGCTTGTAAACAGCTTATTGTACTTGTGGGCTTTTCTTTTGTTCTTTTATTTATTTATTGTTTTAAATGGAAGCATGAGTGACAGGCTGAGTAGCCACAGAAGGACAATTTGCATGATCTGTTCCATCAAATAGGGTAGAACATGAACTTAACAAGGGATGCTGGCAGCACATTCCCAGCCGAACTTGTCAAAGGGTCTTGTATTTCCCTGCTGTCAGAGCAAATCTTTTGGCTGATTGCTGGTCCTTGGTAAATGAAATCTGAAAGCACATTGGGGCATTCTGCAGTTCAGTGACCATTAATGATCGCCATTTGAAGTTCACTAAACTTCCAGTGAATGGATAGCAGCTATATAACCAGCAGGTTGATGGCTACAGAATAATAATATTTAAAAACAAATAAAAAATCTTTGTGTTCCTTGATGCTTACTAAGAAATAGGTTGATCCAGCCGTGCTCCTCCTCTGGGCCTCAAGATGAATGACTAATGGCTGTTTCCCATAGTTTGAGGCTCTTGGATTTAGTGTGTTAGGAGCTGGAATTCATTGTAATGTGGACATCCAGGCAAATGGCTGTTCTTCAAGGCAGACATTCATGTATTGGGCGTCAGCAAATACTGTGATACTAAGTTGAGGGCTGGCGAGCATCCGTGAAGTACCCAGCTCAGGGCTACAGGCAGAAGGAGAAGGAAAGCATTCCCCTGACAGCTCTCTGGAGGGGTCACAAGCTGAATGAGGATGGGGGCCATGTGGGTTGGAGTCTGTGTCTTCTTGCCCACCTCTGCAGGTGCATTACTCAGAAAGTAAGGCTCCAGTCTCCTTCAGATCACATGGGGAGAGGATGTGTGTGAGAAATGTTCATCTTCCTTCAACCCCTCTAATCTCTTAAAAATCTAAAGTTTTTCTGACTCTTTAATATCTGATGTCCTGTGACACAGGGTGGTGCCAGGGTCCCTTTTCCCCTCTGGGAAGTGACTCAAGTTGAAGAGGAGAGATGGAACCTCTCCTGTCCTGTGGCTAAAATCTACCTCCCTTGGGTCTTACTCTTATGTCATGGTGAGGATCTTGTATTTCCAACCTAGATAAATAATTCTGTCCAAGCAGCAGGACTGACGGGACCTCAGCCTCTTTTGAGTGAGCTCCTACTGTGAGACAAATAAGGTTGGACAGTTATCTGGCGCCCTGCTCTTCCCTGCATGGCTCAGGTGACCCCTTTTCTCCTTCCTCTGGCATGTTCTTGACTTAGAAATACCTCCTAGGCTGAGTCTGCCTCTGACTTGATCCATGAAGTGAAGGTGCTGGGGAGGGGATGGTGTGAAACTGCTAATTTCTAGGTCATGGATAAAGCAGAGACTGGAATGCTTCAGATGTCAAGAAAACAGTTCACGTGAGTGTGAATGGCGTGTGTGGCTGAGAGCAGTTTCCTGCAGGATGGCCCTGCTTGAATGTGGTGTCTGTCCTTTGGGTCTCTGCTTGCGAGCAATGATACCAGGAGGACCCTTCTGAGTTAGGGAACCGCTGCTGCAAAGGCAAGGCAATGCAAATGATTACTTACAGAAAGGTGTGTGCATAGGGCAGATATGTTTGTGTAACCGCGTGTCATGTGGTAGCAATAAAATACATTCCAGATTCCCTCTGCCCTCTGCACAGATGCTTCAGCTACTCTTGGTGTCCATTTTCTATCATCTGAAGAAGGCGTCCTTGTCTGTGCTGACTCTACCAAAACACGGGATGCTCCAGAGCTCAGCAGTTCCTCTTCCTGAGGTGATGAGATGGTCTGTCCCGGGGTTTGTGCTCCAATAAACTCCTTCCCTTGTCCCTTCCATGCTGCTGGAGCAGTTGAGATAAGCACCCTGTGCCTCCCAGCCTGTCAGAGTATCCAAGACTTGCCTCTCAGGCAAGCTGAAGATGGGAATCAGTTCCCACCAGCTGCCACGCTTGTGTTGCCCCAGGAAACCTTTTTGGATTGATCTGGTCATGCAGGTGGTGGTGAGCTCCACACCTGACTGCTGTGATGGTGGCCCCAGTTTCTTGGCATATGTGAAAAAGCTTTCTGTGGAGGACAAAAGGAGAAACACTGCCTGTGCACTTGACTGCATTTGCTGAAGTTTTACCTTGCCCTGTGTCCCCCCAGCCTGCTAATGCATCCCTTCCGTCAAGCCTGATCGGTGTTTGCTGACATTTTTAATGTCACTGAGCGATCTTGTATCTCTGGTGAACTGTCAGTGTTGAGCTGACTTGGGGCAGAGAGTTTATCATGTTCTTCACTTTGATTAGCTCAGCCTTGTGGGAGGGCAGCAGAAAGCAGAGGAGGCTTTCTTTGAATGCTGCAACATTTCAAATATCCCCCTAAACCATCTCGATAGAGAGCCACCATCCCATCTGCCAGTTCTTCTTATGTACCTGTCATGTCGATCCACAGAGGCCCTGTGGGTTAGGACTGAGGTGCAGAACCTAAGCTACATTGTTGGAGCTGGATGCTCAGGATGTGAATAGCAGAGAGTGCTTCATGCCAGGAGCGAGGGGCACCAGTGGAGAAATACGTGCAGAAAGCAGGAGGCTGGAGGTCAAGATTTGTGTGAGAAGGAAAGCTGCTGCAACTAACAAGCTACAACCAAGCTGCTGCCCCAAGAGTATTCTCAGGTAGCCTGTATAATTTCATTAGTGCTTATCCTAACACAAGGATCAGTTCTCGTTTGTGCTCCCTTTGCTCTTTTGGGAGCCTCTGTGGTTTATCGTTCCATGTTCCCCTTGAGTTAGCAACATGGTTGGTCCCATGATGGATCCTCACCCTGCAAGGATGGAGCCAGCGCTGTGTTAGGCTGAGGACACGGTACCTGTGACCACAGGGTGGCTGGGAGCCTGCAAATGGGAAATTTGGCAGGCAGCAGGAGTGGTTGTTAAACACTTCTGGTTTTGGGAGCATGTCCCGGAGAGGAGAGTGGTTTGATAGCAGCAGAAGGTGGGAAGGGTGGTAAAGCTAGATTTTCTTACAATTACCTGGTGCAAGAAAAACATTAGAATGATGATGAAGGTGTCAAAATGACTAGACCAAAGGACTAGCCCGGCTCCTCTCTGTGCCAGAGGCCAGTCACCTTGCAGGTGTAACAAGGAGATCATGGTTCAAGTCAGCTTTTTCTGATTGCCACCCGTTGTCTCTTCAAGGACTGTGAGTGAGCAGCTGCCCCTGGACTGCTGTGTCTAGCACCCACTGGTTTTATCACATTTATCTACCAGCAACTTGTATGCCCTTTTCTGAATCTGCTTTCAGTTTCTACAGCATCCTGTAGCAATGAGTTCTGTTGTTTAATTATGCATTAATTATACTCTGTTGGGTGTGTGAAGATGCAGGTCCTTTTGTTTCTTTTAAAACTACTGTCAGATCATTTCTTGGGCCTAGTTCTTGCATTGTGTGAAAGAGCAAGTGTTTCCAGTTCTTCTCCCTTGTGCTATTCTTGACTTGAGACCTCTGCCATACTCTGGCATAGTTGTTTCTCTTCCAGCACAGCACAACTTGTTGGAGGGCTGGCACAAAGCACTCGTGGGCTCTGTGACTCTAGAAGTGGGTTGTAGAAGCTATTTTTAGCACTGTATATACTGTCCTGATCTTCTGTTTCTTCTCTGGACGTTATGCAGTTAAAAGTTAATGGGAGTTTTTAATGTAACCACTGAGGGTTTGGTTTATTCCTTGTTTTTCCAATGATCTTTAATTTATTTAAAAAAAAATTCTTCATACCCCTTACAGAGCTGCCCCTTTCTTGGGACAACTCTCCTGGCATGTTTGACCATCTTTGATTTCTG
Source organism: Eurystomus gularis (assembly GCA_013400335.1). Taxonomy (NCBI): domain Eukaryota; kingdom Metazoa; phylum Chordata; class Aves; order Coraciiformes; family Coraciidae; genus Eurystomus; species Eurystomus gularis. The sequence continues at coordinate 229,622 of VZZY01005240.1, read as the reverse complement.
TTCGCAGCACACAGCCTGTCTTTAGATACAATAATAGTGGTTGCTTTAGAAGTGGTCCTAATTTGACATCCTCCTGAAGTCCAGGAGAGGTTTTATGGAAGGCAAGGGCTGAATGATGCGTATGGATGAATGCAACTTTCCTTCTCTCAGCATCACGAAGCAGAGTTGATGGAGCCTTTGGGGAGCAGAGTGTGACTGTGCCGGGGGTGCCGTGGCTGCGTGCAGAGCTGGCTTTTTCCAGATCCAACCTTTATTGATCTGTAGATAATCGTAGTTGAAAGCAAACTGTTAGTACACGTGCACAAATGTTTTAAGGTCACCTACTCACATTGTGATCTGACAGAGGAAGCCTGTAATAGGATGTTTTTGTTAATATTTGGCAACTAGAAATAAACACATCCTAAACAAACAAAGATTTGCTAACAGCTTTTTGTCTCTCCTCTGAATTAACAATTCCTTCTGCCTTCCGGGTGGGAGGAGGAGCTCTGAGTACTTCTCAGGCACTTGGTGCTGAAGTGTCTTGAGTGCTTTGGACAAAGAACATTGAAAGGGATGCAACTGAAAAATGGTTTCTTTTTTGGCCCATATGCCTGGAGGTTGCTTTTGTGAAATCTAACTTCTTGAGGATTTTCTATGATTGTTATCAATTGCCTGTTTATGGGGTTACTGCCTATAGGGAATATAAAATGCCTAGCAAGGTTAGAAATGATGGGGGAGGACTCCTCAAGCAGAGTGCTTCAGCCAAAGCATCAAGCACGTGAGTAGATGTTGCTGCTTAACTGCCAAGAGCTGCTCCTACGCACACAATGCTCTGTGCTTTGCTGGTTTGCAGCATGGGTGAGTGCTTTGAGACCCTGTCTTCACTGAGAGCTGTGCCTTCATGGGCACCTCATCCCTGGCTGCAGAGCTCTTGACTTTGGAAGGTCTCTCTCAGAAAGGAGGAATGGGAGAGGTTGTGAAAGGAAACAAAAAGAGAAGTGTGACTCTAGGGTTAAGGGGAGTAAGAGTGTCTTTTCTGTGGAGATTAGGAAAAAAAAGTGCCTGTGCAATGGCATTGGTTCATAGTTGGAAGGAAATGGAAGAATTGCTTCTAACAGCAAAATGACTCTGTTTAATAAATACTTTGTTCTGTATTTACAGAAAGGCAGAGGATGCCATATCACTGAGCAAGAGGTTTGCTGTTACAACAATTTTCTGATAAAGTTAAGTGGTAGCTTTCAGTTGGCATTTTGCATAGCTGGTTTACAGGAGTTTTAAAGAGCTGGCTGAGAAGCCTTGGACTGTTAATAAGTCTTTGAACATGGGGAAGTTCTGGAGGACTGGAAGAAAGCTAATGTTGTACCAGTAATTTAGAAGGGCAAATGGGATGACCGATGAAGTAATTATAGCCCTATCAGCTTGACATTAATTCTGGGCAAAGTAATGAAAAGCCAGATATCATAGTTGATTAATAAAGAATGAAAAGAGGGTAATATAATGCCAATCAATGTGGATTTATGGAAACTAGATCTTTTTCAAACTAACTTGATATTTTTTTTATAAGACTACATGTTTGGTTGATAAAGGTAACCATGTCAATGTAATATACTTCTGGAAGGCATTTGACTTGGTACCTTATGACATTTTGATTAAGAAACAAGAGTGATACAAAATCAACATGGCACACATTACATTGATTAAGAATGAGCAAACTGACAGCTCCTAGCATTTAATTGTAAATGGGTAATCATCATGGAATGCATGTCTTCCTAGTGGGGTCCCACAGGGATCTATTTCTCAGACCTCTTGTATTTAACACTCTTATCAATGCCTTGAAAGAAAACATAAAAATCATTTTCGATAAAGTGTGCAGATACTGCATCCAGGAGGCGGCTGCTGTTGGATTTATAAAAAGGTAATGGTGAGTAGGAGCATAGGAGTTGGATAATTTCTTTCTTCGGGTCTGGTTTGGCCAATATGGGATTCTGTGTCCCATCCCTGCGTCAGAAGGAATTCTGGAAACTTGAAGACTGGATTGAAAACTGCAAGACCCACCTGAATGCTTGCCATAAAGACTCTGGGAGCCACTTAGGATACTGGAGAGAAGGGTAAGGGAGACTTGGCTGTAGTCCCTACATATCTAAAGGGAGAAATGTGGCATCTAAAGTGAGAAATGTGGCGAGAGGCTTCTACAGTCTAGCAGACAAAGACAAGCAGTTCCAGTGCCTGGAAGCCAAAGCGAGGTAATTCAGGTGCGGATTTCTACAGTGAGGTTAATTAACCATCGGAACAACTTACCGAGGGCTGTGGTAGATTCTCCAGCTCGGGAGGGAAGGTTTTTTTTTCCTAAAAAGATCGGCTCTGGTTCAAACAGGAATTAATTTGGGGCACCCTCATGGCCCGTGCAGGTCATTCTTCTGCCATGATAATCTTCAGCTGTCTGTCTCGATGTAGCTCTGGCTGCTCTGTTTTCTTGCGGTGAGAGCACCCTCGAAGGCTCCTGACTTGGGGGGTGTGGACGGCATGGATGCCATGAGGCTGGGGATGGAGAGGATGGCATCCCGGGAAGCGTGGTGCTGGCAGCATGGGCAGGGGAGCCCTCCTGCTCCGAGCGCTGGAGCACAGCAGCCGTTCACGACTTCTCCTTTAAATCTGTCGTGCAGCTGTCTGAACTCTGAAATTTCTTTCACTCTCTCCCTCGCCTTGTTAACATGTGTTGCCTTTGGGGTAATCAGGGAAAAAATATTATGTCCTTTTACAATTACCGGGTTTTGGAATATTAAAATGTCTCTCTGCATCGGCAGTGTTATTTTGATTGGTATTCTAACCTTTGACTAGCCCATAAAGCGAGCCGCTCTTCAAGCCAATATTGCAGGACTGAAATTTAATTCCGAAATGATTCCAGATAATAGGGAGACAGATAATATATGCATGAAGGATATTATGTTTGGACTAAATGCAGCAGGGCTAGGGCTTGGGAGTTGAATAATAGCCCAGAGTGAGTTATAATCTGTGGGACAGAAATACCTTACTGTCAGGGCCAGGAGAGAAACTCTTAAATCAAAGAGAGGGAGATGAGGAGGATGTTGAGGATAGTCATCTCAAAGGGAAAGGGCATCCAGGAGAGGCCTTAAAGGAGCAGCCCTCTCTGTCCTGCTGCAGAGGGACCTGTCCTCCCTTTCTTATTTAATGAGGAGTGCAGAGTGAAAAACACATTTCCAAGGAAAACCAACAAGCAGGGGGTTGTGCTGGGAAGAGAAGGTGAGAGTCTGCAAGTTCTTGGCAGTCTTTGCCCTTTCCTCCTTCTGGATTCATTAGGAGGGGACACAGGATATGTTGGTGCATCAGATTGGTTTGCCTCCTTTTCCCTAGAAGCTGTAACCACGTGGACCGAGAGGTGGTTGATGTGGTGGATTTGTAATATGTGCTGAGGTAGGGTGCTCATGTGACACAGTAACTACCAGGGTTGGGTTTTCTATCTGTTTTCACATAAAACGACTGAAGTGGCTGTGTGGCCAGTAGTTGTTCAGGGCTCTACCCCCCACCTTCTCAGCCCAGGAGTCACTGGCAGGCAAGGTGCTGCCCAGGCTGGTGCCTGGAGACAGAGTAGGAGCATCTTATGTGACAGCTAGGGGCAAATTCAGTGCCTTTTAAATACTGGAGGCTTTAAGAAGCAACACCCCCCTCTGAACTGGCTGCCTGAGGAAAGGAAGCTTGAGGGTTTTGCTATTTGCTCCTTTGCAAGTGGCACTTTGTGCTTTGCCAGCGGCTTCTGAGCATGGTGGAGCAGTCAGCAGGTTACTTTTCACTCTGCAGTAGCTCAACCCTAGAACTTTAACCTGCTGGGCAAGACATTGGGAGTTTTTCTGTAGCTAGGCTTCACAGAGCATTGTGAAATACCTTGCCCACAGCTGTCCCCGGAGGAGGGGAGCTGAGCAGGCAGAGATGAGAATGATCTCTGCTGCTGGGGTGACACAAACCCATGTCGATATAACAGGTTTTGGCTCAGTAGCACAAGCTTATAGTTTCAAAGTAATGATCCCAGCCTCGCATGTCATTTCCTTTTCTTGCAGTCTCAGAGGCTGGTCTTGCTACAGCCGAGAGGGGCTCTAGATGCGGTCTGGAGGCTTCACTGGTTCTGGATGACTTGAGCGGTAACATACATGCCTGTCCCAGGAGGGCGGAAAAGAGCAGTGTCCGTCTTTGCCTATATCAAGTGGATTTGTGTGTTTCCCTCCCAACTGGCTTTTGGTGGTGGTGGGTTTTTTTATTGCATCCTAAAAGCACAGGAGCAATTTTCTGTGTGGCGTGTGTCTGTACAAACTGTTCTGGGAGCAGACATGAAAGATGTGATCCCTCAGAGTGTTAATGTCAGTTGTTGGTTCATCAGAAAGTAGCTAAGTTTCCTGCCTTGCAAAATAGCAGTTTAGTTTAATAATTCCTTCTGGCCATAAAGTTCACAGCTGTGTGAAAGAGCACCCTTCTTGCTGCCAAACTCATGCCAAGCAGAAGGTTGTGGGCAAGGTGTTTCGGAGCCTTGTTTTAGCCTTTGGGACAAACCAGTTATGCAGACGCATTCAGGGAGGACCTGGCACAGGTGGAGATGGCCGAGCAGAAAACAGAAGAACCACCAAAGAGCTGGAAGATGTGACCTGTAGGGGAAGATTGAGGGATCTGGGATGTTCATCTTAGAGGAGAGTAAGCAGAAATCAGTTTTGTAGGGGTGAAAGTGCTCAGAGAAAGGGAAAAGTTTATTCTGGGTGGCTGCGGTGGACAGCTCTTGGTCATGTCATGCTGCAGGGAGATCAGTAAACAGTCTCTATGGGTGAGAACAGGGATGCAGGACCTCCAGCTCTTGAGATTTTCAGAGTTTAGAAGGTTATGGTGGGGATGGTTTGGGTGGAGATAGTCCTGCCTCGAAGCGGAGAGCGTGGGTCATTACTTGAGTTTTTCTACCCTGTTTGCTCTGACACTTCCCGTGCCCTTGCACTTAGACACAGGCTGTCTGCTTTCCTTGGGACTCATCACTGAAACTCAGCATACGCGAGCAGGAAAAAAGCGATTGCCTTGAGTGTCACGTCTTGTCTCCATTCCTCTCCTGATGCCACGTGCCTTGATCAGGATGTTTATACTGGGAAGATCCCAGGGCAGCCTTTGTTATCTGGCAGTGCCATCAAGGTCCAGAAAGGACTAGGGCTTCCCAGTGCCAGGTATGGTACAGAGGGCTCTCGGATAAGGCAGGAAGGTGGTGATTCAAGAGAAACTGAGGAACACAATTATCTTACTTGGCTCCATGGACCCTACAGGTACTGGACAAAGCAGAGAGTAGAATTTGTTGCTTTTGTGCTTTCTTTTTAACCAGTGCAAAAGCTTTGCCTTACAGATGAAGTTTTAAGCAGTGGTTTGCTGAGTGCACTGCAATGGTTGCTTTACCAAAAGCATCCTCATCTACAGAAGTGGTTGGAGGCAGGTTGGCATTTGTGGTTCTTCGACGTGCACATCACTGTAGCCTGCAGGCGAAAGGCGGAGAGGCAGCTGCTCAGACCTTGTGGGCTGCTCTTCCTGCTGAGTGCCATATTGCTTGGCTGCACCTCGCTGTGCCTGTGCTCTCCTTGCTGGGGGATTTGAACATCTGTCCCCTGCACCAAGGAGCCTCCTGGTTCCCATCTGGCTGTGTGTGTGCTGCTGCTGAGGTTAAACACACTGCTCAGACCTTTACACCGTGAGTCTGGTTGATGCTTGGAGGTTGAGGAAGGAGCCGCTCAGGCTCTCCTGGTCCTGCCTGTTTATGGAGCAGTATGTGAAAGGTGACAAAGTTTTGGAAGGAGCATTTGAAAGCAAGCAAAATAACCCACAATGAAAACTAAGTAACTTGTTCCTTTGATAAAAAATCCTTCTGCAATGTCAAGGTTATGCAGGTTGAAATGGGCCTGATGGTCCCAATGGTGGCGTCTGGCCAGGCACAGAGTTGCTGCAGGGCTGGTTGTGGTGTGACTGGGCCTGTGAGCTGGATGCTTGCTGTAGCTGGGGGTAAGAGTATGTGCAGTGTGACTGCAGCATGGCTGATGTGCCACACACTTGCATCCAGACTTGCCTTGTAATGTGCTTTTGGCATGGCAGCCCAGGAGCAAACCAAGGAAACCAAAAGGATGGTCAGAATTAGGCCCTCCTTCACCCAGAAAGCAGGTGTCTGTCTGGCACAGGTCTGGCATTTCACTTGCACACAGAACCATGGCTGTGCTTATGGGACACCAGTGGCAGAAGCTGGAGGTCTCCAGTCTCACATGCCTGCTTATGTGAAGGTCTAGGGCAGCCTGTGTTTTCCCATGTCTCTTACATACTGTGGTCAGCTGGAGAAGCTGGAGCCTTCTGTGTGCCCTGGTATTGTGAGAGGCAAGCCTGACCCTGGGCCTGACACAGGTCCCCACAGTCAGTACCAGAGCAAGGTGAGGGAAGGGATTAGAGGCAGGGCATGTTCTACAATAATCCTGCAGTGTGTGCTGCATTCCAGGCCAGGAGGAGCTGGGAGGCGAAGGCGCAATGTGTGAAAGATGGCCTTTCCCAGAGTCCCGTGGGTCAGGCGAGGGGCAGAGCATCCCTGCATCCCAGCCCTTCAGCTGGAGCTTTGCATGGGTACCAGCACAGCTGCCTAGTGCCTGGGAAAGGAGCTGTGTCCTCTTTCTCTGCATTTAAAAGACAGGAGCTTCATGTAGGAGCATCAAAATGGACCCGTGTAGCTCTCCAGGGAGGGATGAGGGGTTAATCAGGTTTTCTAGCCTTGGGGATTAAAACATTAACTGGTTTAGTCCTCATTGTCCTACCAAGCCAGCATGGATACAAGAGGAAGAGTGCCTGCCATCTCCACCAGCAGCTGCAGGCTGGTTCACAGTAGCAATAAACTTGCCAGTAAGTGGGAGAGTTTGTTGGGTTTTTTTTGTACGAGATATTCCTAATGCCCTGTGGTGAGTGTGATGGACTATCCTGCTGAAGGAGGTGGAACTTCGCTACTGCTGTCATGGCCGGGAAAGTGTGGGTGTGTAGCCTCTGCCTCACCTCACAGAGGCATACTGTGGCTTGGCTTTTGCTTCTCATGGGCTTGACATAAAGCAGCAAGAGATGCTGAACTGGGAGTTGGGAGATATGGTAGCAGAATTTAATGAGTGTGAAGCGCTGTAAACTATTAATATAAAAATTAATTAATTAAATCCCTCAGAACCCCAAGGCTACTAAGCAAGTTGATTTCAGACTTGGGATTAAAGGTCTCCTGCCACCCTTCCCCCATGCTGGTACAGTGTTTCTGGCTCCATCCTGGCTTTTGCCCTTTCCACTTGTGGGTTTCCTTGCTTGAGTTCTTTGCCTGCAGCCTGTGGATTAGATCTATCATAGTGGCTTGCTAAGAACTGGCTGAGAAGTCTGTAGATGTGGTCTGCTTTTGTTTAGGAAACAGCCCCTCTTTTGCCCTTGTGTAGGAATAAACTTCTCCCATTTATGTGGCCTGCTGGGGAGGGTAGCTCTGATTGCTCCAAAACATGAGCACAGACAGGGGTTATCTCACTGTGTTTTCCCAGTTGTCTGGGCACTGTCTCCTGCAGACCAGGACAATCTTCTTCTTGGGTGCTCTGACATGAATGTTGCTGCTGGCTCTGTGGGGCGTCAGAGCTCCTGAGGGAAAGGCCGTCCTGAAGTCATGGTCTGGATTGCTGCACTGCAGCCTTCCCAAGCTTGCTCTGTACCCATTCAATTCTCAGCAGTGCCCTTCTGGGTGTCAGTAGGTATGGAGACAAGATGCTTATATTTGCTGACAATGCTCATCTTCCCTTCCTCGTGTTGAAAAAGCTCATTGTGACATTTGATGTTTTCTTGGTCATCTTCTCCACAGATTAATATGCAAGTCTCACTCATGGCTGATGGATCACCTCCACCTTCCTCACCTTTCTTTGAGCCAAGATAGTCTAGCGTTTCTGCACTGTACTTAACATACCTTAAAGCCACCAACGTCCATTAAGCTGTGTAAGAAGGAGTGGAGTTGAACTATGTGCAGTGGTTGGCATCCCTAGTGGGTGTCAGTGGCATGGAGATGAAGCCTTAGCATGCTCTTCTGCCAGTGCTGCTCTCACATGCATCCTGTAGATGCGTTTTTAAACAAACTCTGGATATTCAATGTATGGTCTTGTGCCAGCTTCAGGAAAGCCTGCTCTCTGCGCTCTCCCAGTGTTGTAACCTCTGTCAGCCTGGCTCTGATTGATGCTATTAATATTTTAGATATCATTTCGGATCTCTGCCTTGGCTGTGCTCCTCGCTCAGGGAAGAGCTGTCCTGTGTGGATATTTGTAGCTGCCAGAGGAGTGCGCTTGCTGCCTGCTGGTGTGTTTTGGTGGAGGTGGGTCTTCAGGTTAGCAGGGCTACCAAGACTAATGAGAGCACAAAGCCTTCAAAGGGCTAATTGCTAGCCTCCAGCAGGTCCAAGCTGTCCCTTTTCTGTAGATGAGGGTCTTTCAGCCTCCCTAGGATGTTGCCTTCTGTCCTCACCTTTTGACAAAGGGGCCAGTTTCACTCTGGACATTGTCCCCCTGACTGAATTTGGCCAGGGTCCTTGCTGTGGAGGGATGTCCCTTTACCTCTGCTCAGCCCTTCCAGTTCTGGAGCTAGCCTCAACAGAGCTACCAAACCCAAAAGGGCTCTGTATCTCTCCTGTGTTTTGGGTCTTCCTTTGCCATAGTGTCATATATGATTTGGCCACATGGACTTGGTCCTGCTGCAACCTTCTCTGTGGGGTAAGTCTTTAAGCTCCAGTTGCAGAGTTCACATTTGCCCTTGCAGCTCCCAAATCCACCCTTGGTGCCGATCGGGAGGTGACTGACATCCTTTGTTGGTGCTCTGCAGTGCACCATCTCCAGCTGCCTCTCAGGAGCTGCACATGAACCCGTCTTGCACCTCCCTACCTTGCGCTCTGCCCTTGGTCTCCTCTAAAGAGTGAGCTGTGTGGCCATTCCTCTTGGTGCAAGAGAGCTTGGGTGATGCTCTACTTGCTCAGACTTCCCATGGGGCCCAGCTCAATCCAGCTGTGGGAACGGGGTGACATGCTGCAGGGACGAGGGCTCTGGCAGATCCAGGAGACAGTGAAGCCGTGTGGCTGAATCCCAGACTGTGTTTGCTCTGCCTAATTATCAAAAGTATGAGTTTGTTCTGCTAGGTGCACATTATGCCTTTATTGTGGTGTAATTATGCCAGCTGCCTATGTTTAGTGTCATAAAAAGGAATAAAATGCCCATTACCCGCCTAAAGAATTCTTCTTGTGGGTTTTTTTTATTTTTATTGCTCTGGAGTACACAGTGGGGATATCTTTGATCGTCAATTCTCCATGTAAAATAGCTAGTGAAATACTGTGCCTTTCGGAGAGCTCCTCCAGCCAGCAGCCTGTGAAGGCAGCTGGCCCACCAGCCTCACCTGGCGCTGCCTCTGCTGCTTGCTGCCAGCCCGATCTGGTGGTCAAGATGGTGAAGCCACCGTGCTGCCACTGCACCGCCTTCCCCTGCGGGAGCTCAGCTGCTTTCCGGCAGCATTTCCCTGCTGCCATCCAGGTCCCAAAGCTCCCTCCTGCTGACACAGCGCCTGAGAGGTGCAAGGTGCTTTCCGAGCCTGGGAGAACACGCAGCCTCTCTACCTGCAGAAGCTGTTCAGAAAGACAGCAGTGCCTGAGTCTGGCCCAGCTATTTTTTGAAAAGGAACAATATGTGAAGGAGTCCCGTGCCCAGAGGAGGCCTGTAAGGTACTTGAGGGAGCAATGCAGAGCAATGTACTTCTGGGAGCCACATGCTCCTTTGCCCTGCCTTTTCTGGAGTGCCAAAAACAGAAGCCAAGGGGCGTGAACCTGCTGGTGGCCTGGTGGTGCTCTTCCAAGAGCAGCGATGCTAAGCCTACTGCCCCAGCTAACCCATGGCCCCTGCAGCTGGGCTGCTTTGAGGTTTCTTGTGCCATCTAAATATCTGGGGCCATGTGTCTGTGGTGGTGAGAGATGCCTCAGAGGAGCTGCATCCTCCCAAGAGCAGAGTTTCTGTGCAAACATCAATTACTGAAACACATACTCCTTCCAGGGAAAAGTGACGGGAAGCTCGCTTTGTGTCTGTAAATGCTAGGGGCATTTTGGTGATAGTAAATAATTTCTGATGGAAAAAAGAAACCACAACAGAAAACACCAAATTGAAACCCTACATCTTTAGAGGTTGTTAAAAGCTGCCTCTCTGCCTTTTCTTCTTCTAATAGTTTGTCTCTCATTGGAAATGGACTTTATTAGCCTCATTAGGAGCGGTTAGCACTGGCTAGAGATAGCTCTTAAGTATATGGTTTCGGTGGATTTGTTGTCTTATTTTTCAACTCAATGATATTTTCAGCAGGTCCCCGGTCCCCCAGCCTGGCTGTGCCACAGATACCTCGCACAACGTCCCTTTTAATTCCCTCCACTTATTTTTTACGTCAGGTGTTCCTTGAAGTGGCCTTCACAGCTCTCCACCCTTCTAGCCGACGACTACGTCAGGGGAAGATGGACTTGTGCCTCCCCACAGCTTCATTGCATATGCACACGCCGTCTGCCCCGGCGGCACAATTGCCTTGGTGAAGAATCCAAGGGGCTGCTGATAGCAATCATTGATTAAGAGGGTAATTGTCCTGAAAATTCAGATTGATCAAAAGGCAGAAATGATAACTTGTGTAACTGTGTTTAAAACCACGTCCTGTCAATAGGGGAGACTGAGACGTGGTGAGCAGAAAGCAGGGAGAATTGGATGTGCGAGCGGGTGAGTGTGCCTGTGGCTCGGGGAGGAGGGGGAGCCATTCTTCCTTGGGGTCGGAGCAGGATGTTTCTTGTCACTGACGCTGGGCTATTGGAGATTCAATCACTTTTATCTTCCCCTCTCTCTCAATCCAAATGCCTTTTCATATTAGAAAATTAGAATCAGCTCTGCTCATGCAAGATTTATTAGCTCTGCTGAGCAATACCACAGAAGAGTAAATGATGTCGCATTTCAGGGGCTTTTTACACATTATGACCAAACTTGCAACTTTTTAAGTATTCTTCCATTGAGCCATTGCAGGGTGTGAAAGGGATGGGGAGACAAACTTCTCTCTGGAAATAGTTCTGCACCAGTCCCAATGTCTCCTCTTTATTATCAGAATGATTGGATTTGGTTGCTAATACGGATCTTTTCTTTGGGCTCAGTTTCTGAGCTTATTGCTCTGGAAATCAAACTCTAAGAATTGAGCCTGTTTGTCACTTTTTTTTTTTCTTGATTCCCTTTGTAGAAACACTTTCCTGTTCTAAAATGTGTGTCTTTGGAGCTCTGCTGCTAGCTGGCACTCATTTACATCTGAAGAAGACAAATCTTGTTTCCTGCTCAAATTTTTTGCCTTGTGTTTTGTACTAGGTGGCTGCTTTTTAAAATGCCTTCTGACCCTGTGTCATACACAGCTCGTGTTTTGTGTAGTGATGGTCCTTTGGTCTTCAGGCAGTAGATGCTAAAGCTCTTTAAAGACATGAATGGATTTGGGTTCATAATGCTCAATAGATATTATTAGGGGGATACTGAGGCATGGGAGGGTGGAAGATTTTCCTGTGAATTCTTATCATAGCTTGGAACAGAAATAAGGTGGCATCTTTCCTGCTCCTGGATTTCAGCCAGAAGGCTTGTTTGTGAGGCTTTTCACTTTCAAATTGGTTTGCAGGCATTAAATCCTTACAGCATCCTTGTGGGCTGGCTGCACAGGAGCGTTACTCAGCCGCAAGAGTCAGAAAGACCAGGAGCCTCTGCCTGGGCTGCCGTTCAGTTTTTCTTCCCATCTCAAAAATTAAAGCATTTGAGGTTTGCCGTATTTCCCTGATGATATATGAATCCCTGGTGCTCTGCAGCACTCCACCCCTCACACAATGGGCATTGTGTATGTAGCCCCTATCCAAAAATAGTGGCTTGTGTCAAGGTAAACACCATTTTTCTGCTAGCTCTGGTTTGGAATATACCCAAAAGGGAGCAAATTTTTCTCCAGCCATCATTATTTAGGAAAGTAGGCAGCACCACGCAGGGGTGCTGATACCACTGCTCAGTGTCGCACACCAAAACCAGCATTAAACAACAGAGGATGGAATCAAGCTGTGGAAGGGAATAGTCTGTTTGTAGCTTCATCCACTGTCATTGTCATGTGGTGGAGCCCAGTGCCTGCAGCTGAGCTTCTGACAATCTTTTGTCTACTTAGGTCTGACTTTTTCTTGATGTGGCCAAGCTGCTGGGAGGGTTGCAATGCGGATGGCTGAGGAGAGCTTGGGTCAGCCTCCTGGTAAGATCCTATCACCTATCAGCATAGCCAACAGAGAGCATCTGCATGGCTCATCATCGAGGGCTCCAAATGCTCGGTGTCATCTTCTGCTTGGCAGATTTAAAGGGATTTTATTAACAGAGAGTGCTAATTACGTTTAAAACAACACCATACTTGGACCTGTCCAAATGCCATTCTAACTTGGCGCAAAGTTTTGCCATTCATCTTAGCAAAAGGCACTTCTGAAGAGCTGCTTAAAGCTGTTGCTGGCTGGCAAGGAGGTTTCTCATCGAGTGTCAGTACTTGGGAGGCGGATACACTTGACAAGCAGAAGGACTTGACTTTTCCCCTTCCATGTACAAGCACTATGTATTATTCAAGGTCTTCTTAAGTCAATGCTGGGTTATTAATTGGTCGCTTCTCTGCATGTTAAATTTGCCTACTAATTTCAAAGGCTCTGGAAGAAGACTGCAGCTATAAACTTGCACAGTATTTTCCTTCCGTGAGTCTCCATATACCCATGTGTGCAATCTGGGGCTGCTACACCCCCTTACCTTGGGTTCAGATGACATGGTGCTGCCTGTGTGCCAGCCACATGGGGAGGTGAGCTCTGGATTATTGACTTAACGTTCCCATTTCCAGGTAAGGTCACATGGTAGGGGGGAGCAGGAGCAGGGGCAGGGCCAGGGCAGTAAAAGCCCTGCCAAGCCTCAAGGGTCCAGGCAAGAACCCTACAAACTACTTCCTAAGGACTAGGGGTACCACAGTCCCAGGTGACACTAGAGAGAGATGCACTGGTGTCCAGGACTGGGGCAGGCATGTTGCACAGCCCAGGAGGGGTTTGCTTCCTGAGGTAGGTTCTACCTACCTCCCCTTGGCTCCTGCTCAGTTTGAAGGTTGATGTAATGAGTTATTTGCAGCTGGTTTGGAGACAGCCTCTGTGTCTTGAGACTCTTCCTTCCCTGTCCCTGAGCCAGACCTCCATGCTCTGGCCTCCTCTCCTTCCACGAGCTGTGGCGGTGCTGCCCATGGTAGGCAAGGCACGCGAGCCAGCAGTGCCTGCACGTTCCAGGAATCACGTCAGCTGTCATTACTTACATTACCTTGATTGGGAACAGTCAGTTATGTCACCGTCCATCATCACGTCTCTCTTGGGAGATGCTGAGGAAGGAGGAGAGGAGCAGGAATTATAAAGCGCTTCTGCGGTGCTCTGCCAATCCCACTGCTCCACTGACTGAACATCTGTCATCAGACAGCTTGAAGAGAAGGTGCTTTGTCTGATGGATCTTCCCCATTGTAGCTCCGCAGGGAGGAGCCTTCTGCAGCACCAGGACTGCCCCAAGGGAAGAGTGCTGGGGCTTTTGTGGAGTTCAACATGAAGGTGATGCTGCTGCCTGGAACACTCTGGGGGACTACAGTAGAGACTGCTGGATAGTTGGGGCTGTGGACAGGACTTTCCTGGCTGAGGGCTGCTTTGGAACCGGGTAGTTACCAACACTGTCTCCAGTCTGAATGAGGCAGAGCTCGGACTTGTACATTGACCCCACACACGACTGCAGAGGATTCCTAGCAATATCTCAGGTGGCAGTTCATCCTCCCTTTGGCCAGGAGCTCCAAATTCTTCTAATGAGAATGAGATTTGACTTTTGATGAAGGAAACTTCTTATTTCTAATGGAAGATGATCTGGAAAGTTTCCAGCCCTCTCTGTCCCAACTGATTTGGGACCCTGGCTCCAGTTCCAGCAGTGAGTCTCTTTGACTCGGGTCCCCCTCACAGGCTGGGGGACAACACTTGGTAGTAGCTGTGTCCATGTGTGGTGACAGAGCACGTGGTGTCATGTATGGTGGGGATAACAGTTTGTCTAGCAGCCTTCTGTGAATAAATTTGTGCCTGAACTCAAGATGAGTATGAGAGGGTAAGGACGAAGAGGAGCTCCATGGCTGTGATCGGAGGTGCTCCAGGGCTGCAAGACCAGGTTCTGCAAGGCTTGTGTAACTATATCTGTCAAGGCTGAAAGCAGGAACAGTTCAAGATGCACATATCACCTGGCAGGACACAGTGGGAGGTGGAGAAGGCAGTAGTGCCTGCCTCCTTGGGGGTCTTGCCATGTAAGTGTTGGTCTTGACACTGTGACTTTGGGAGAAGCACTACCTGTTACACACAGTGCTGACATTTTAATTTCTGTTAGCTGGGCAGAGAGCAAGGATGGTTTGGCAGCAGCTGGACCTCAGCGAGCCCCAGGAGGTGGGTGTTTAACCCAGCTGGTGCCTGGTGGTGCCTCTCCAGAGATCAGGCAGCTGGAGGGGAAGAAAGCCAGGGCAGGAGAGGACTGCACCCAGGGACTGAAGTGAGGGAGATAAGTTGTTTCATGGTTCTGTACACTCCTCCTTGGAGCAGCTCTGTCAAAGACAAGAAGATGGTTGAAAGGAAGATCTTAAAACAAATGGAGGAGCTGGCTGGTGCCAGCAGTGGCACACAGATGCTGCGAAGAGTGTGCATGGGGGTAGGTCATGGGTGGCTGAAGCAGCCTGGTCTCAGCCAGGGCTGTTGAAGGCATCTTGTGCAAGTACAACCAGGAAGGTCTGACCTGTAATCCATCCTGTCATTTAAAGAACTTGTACTATGCAAAAGTGATGCTTTATGTGAACCAGGGACCTCATTGCTGTTACTCTTAACTGAATTCAAAGAGCTCTTGCAGTCCCCAGCTTTAGGTGTAGGCTTTGTTGTGCTGGATGGCCCAGGTGCATGGAGCTTGCTAAGCAAAGAAAGGATTGCAGAGCATACATGGAGCAGAGGAGAGTTGTTCTGGAGGAAAGGTGGGTTTCCATGGTGCGGGGATAGCTAGTGAAGTGAGTAAATACGTGCTATAAACATGTTCAGAGCATCTCCATGTGAAGAACCCAGCACAGCCTTTTTGAGTGAATAGAAAGAGAGCCCTGGTTCAGTTCATATGTCTGTTTTCTTTTCTTTTCTTCTTCTGGTCAACTGTGGCTGCAGATAAGAGTTTTCTATTTGAAGTTCAGAAGGGAAGGGAAATCCATTGTTAGAAGAGGAGACTTTCTTTTTGCTTGATATCTATCTCCAGCGACACAGCGGAGAAGGAAAAGATTTGCTATGATAAAGGAAGCTTTAAAAAAAAAAAAGGCACATTGAGTGTTGCTTTTTTCTGTACTTCAAAGGCTGGAGTAATATGGAACAGTGTAAAAGAGAGGGAAAAAAACCAACCTAGCCCAGCCTCTGCACAGCGACGATGAATGCAGAGCCATAATAGAGCACTGTTCTGGCCCGAAATCCCGCGCCCTACCCAAGCTGTGTTACTGGGTGTGCACAGCACCTGCCCTGAGTCCATGGGGATGGGCTGTGAGGGGGGTGCTCTCTCCAGGGGAAGCAGAGGAAATGTTTAGCAGATGTGCATCCCATGGAAGGACTGAACCAAGGGAAGTCACTCGCTGGAAAGAAAATCGGGCAAGTCTGGAAGCAGTATGGGAAAAATGTGCCAATAAACATTTAATTATTAAAATAACTCAGAGGTTGCATGGAGTGTTCAATACGGCGTGGCAGAGTGAGAGAGCGGAACAGTGCAGCTCTGGTGAAGGCTGTGGGTGGGAAACAGCTGAACGTCTCCATCCACACGCCCCAGATGTGGTAGGGTTGACTTCCTGGGGTCCTGGGCTGGAGGATCAGCTTTTCCTGAGGCTCAGTTGTTTCTGAACGAACAAGAGCAGAGGAGTGCTGGGGAGGGAGTGCCTGTGGCTGCCACCCCCTTGCTTGGAGCAGGCACAGCTGAGCTCCATGAGCATACAGCTTCCACGATCACCAGCAGGACTCGGATGGCCCAAATCTGGGTCTAGGCTGTATGATGTGGGCAGGAATGGGAGCTCCCTGCCAGGGGAAAGGGCAGGGGACAGAGAAGTGCAGCCCACGGAGCCAGGGCTTGTGACACCCTTGTCGCAGTACTGTGTCCACACAGGCTTTCCCTTTCTTCTAGCCCTGTGGGTGCCCTCCAGCCAGACTGATTACGTGGGACCCACATCTGCTCTGCTGCTGTCATGATTTTGGTCTTCATCCCCATCCCAAGTTTGATATGTGGTCCTGGCTTCTGGGACAGCCCCTGCAGTGCCAGCCTGCTGCTGCTCTGCCAGTGTGTCTTGGGCTCACTGAGCTGCTGGGGTACCCCTGCAGACACTGGCTGAGACCCCCTGTTCACCTCTGAGAAGCTGGTGCAAGTAAAAGAGAGAGCAAAGGTGTACTGGAGGCTTTGCCTCTGCAGGAGCATGGGGAGGAGCAGGACAAGAAACCAACAAACTCATTTTCAGTTCTGACCTGAGCAGAGGCTGGAAGTGAAAAGATTTCCAGCAAACCCGGGCTGGTCAGGGTTGCTAACGAGCCTTTCCTTTGAGCAATGTTTTACATTCTTTAAAGATCGCAGGGAGCTCTTGGGGAGAATCTGCCAAAGTAAATGGCAGAGTCAAGTGTGCCGGCTCCTTTCTTTCCCTTTTCTTTTCCCTTTTTTTTTTTCCCTTTCCCCTTTCTTGGTTCTCTTTATTATGTGGAGTTGCTCTGGCTCTTTCTCTCACTTCTGTTTCTCCTTTTGTTCTCTCTTTGTCTATTTATCACACTGTGAAGGTTGAAAGAGATGTTATTAATCTGGGAGAATGAAGGCAGGATTAGTGGTATGAATCGGATTTTGAGAGCTGTAATGATAGAAAGACTCGCTCTGCTGGCGGGCTGCGTGAGTTTGATAAATGGGGAGCACTCCAAACTGACTCGCGCCTTCCTCCGCACTGCTCGCTCTGCCCGCTGGGGCGTGCCATGCTCTCAGATCTGCCAGCCATCCCACACCGCTCCTACCTGAACCAGAGCAAAAAGCCAAGGGTAAATCGGAGACAAATATCTCCCATTGCACTTAAAGAGATCATTTCTTTCAACATCTTTTTCAAACAGAGTCCTGACAAGTTCTTGGACAGCCTTGTGCGGAGGTAGGAGCCTTCCTTGGAGTATGGCTTGGAGCCACGGCCATGCGTTATTGTCTCCTGCCATGGCTTTGCAGAGAGTAACCAGGACTTAGCGTGGCTGCAGCAGAGCTCCCGTCTTGCAAGGCACAAAGTAGCAGGATCATCTCTGTGGGGCTGCACCCTGCTGTGTTTGCCTCCTGAAGATTGCACTGAGCTTCAAAGCTGTGGGGCTGAGAGAAGGCAGAGGATATTTCATCAAAAGTTGCTTTGAGGCCTTTGCCCTGAAATCTCCTGGATGAGGGATCCTGCCCTGGCATAACATGAATCAGGTCCCTTGTTACCAAGCTTGAGGGTGACAAAGCAGGCTCAGGGGACAGCCAGGCAGAGCAACAGCAGTACTGCGTGGACCAGCATCTTTAGTGAGTAGGGTCCTCTCCTGGGATCATACCACTGCACAGTCATAGAACGTTTTAGGCTGGAAGAGACCTCCAGGGGTCATCCAGTCCAACCTCCCTACACAAGTAGGGACATCTACCTAGGTTAGGTTGCTCAGACCCTCATCAAGCCTGACCTTGAATGACTCCAGGGATGGGGCTTCCACTACCTCTCCAGGCAGCATGTTCCAGTGCTCTATGACCCTCATGTTAAAGAACTTTTTAATAATATCTATCCTAAATCTATCTTTTCCTGGCTTAAAACCGTTGCTCCTTGTCCTGTCACTACAAACCCTTGTGAATAGACCTTCCTCTGC